>VNJS01010357.1:0-26261 GCA_008042575.1 Drosophila watanabei | reverse complement strand
TATAAGCGATACTTTGCCCTAAAACTTTGTCCATAAAGCAGCGGCTACAAAACACAGACAGAAAACGGAATGGAGAACACATGGACACTGGGGGGAATAATGGGCACGCGTCCCTTTGTTTCCATCACGACACATATTCCACGGACATGTCCTTTGGCTGTTGAGCCGCCACCCAGGCGATGGGACACGTGCGCCCAAGAGGAAAGCAGGGGCGGCACCAAGGGGGTTCAACCAGAATCTTGAACTAGTAACCCCCTCAAAATGAGTTGCTTTCTACGCTCCTGCCGGGTGAGGTGACTTTGGAGGATGGGGTAAGGCCTGCTGATGGATTGTTTACAAGAAGCCGAGTCCTTTGAAAACGCTTTCTAATGGCCGGCTCTCCCATTCGTCCCCCAATTTTTGCAGGGCTTCCCTGGCTGACCTTGGCTGCAACCCTGGCAATCGCTGGAAATTTGCATAATACGCACTCGTTGCGAAGACGACAACCCTCCTGTGGTGACAATTAATTTTGTACAGCTCATTAGGCTGCGAGAAACTTTCGCCGGGGTGGCTTTTAAATATGAATCTTAAAACCTGTCGTTCCAGCAAGTTTGATGGTATATAAAAGTTAATGTTTGGGTCGCTTCTGTTTCCGTATTTTCTATTAGCGAATGGGGTCAATTATTTCGGTAATTTCGGCCTGGCAATGCCGCTGTAACTCACCTCAAAGGCAACTCTGGGTGACAGAGAAGCAGAACGAGCACTTAAAAACTTTGCAATATCATGGAAAATATGCCGAAATCCATTAAGAAGAGCCAGAGTCCCACCGCGAAGGCGGAGTCCACGAATGAACTCCCGAAAAAGCAATTGGAAAACGGCAGTTCCAACGAGGAAACCGAGGAGGAGACAGAGGACGGTCAGCAGGATCGTGAAGAAGTCGACTCCCTGACAGTCGAGAGGGATAAGGAGGAGGTCAAGGAGAGGGCCGGTGGTCAGAAGAGGCAGTACAGCGAGGAGGAGCCGCGCATAATGAATGGTAAGCGCAAATCCCAGAGGTGATAGGTTCATAAATATCATAAATATCATAAACTTCTCTTTTCAGAACTGAAGGAACTTTCGCCGCCCGAAATGGTGGCTAAAATCGAGAGTCTGGAGAAGGAGCTGTACGAGCTCAGTCAGCGGGAAGCACGGGAAATCACCCGTTGCAAACACCTGGACATCTTTGGCAAGAACCGGCGTCGCTCCAGCAAGTGAGGAAGTGGCCAAATCTGCTTACGGAATTATATGTACGATGACTTTGATGGTATCAAATAAAGGGTCGCATCGTCAATAAAAGTGACTCCAGTAGCGGACAGACATGGCTCCACATGGCCAGATGGGGCAAAGTCGCATGAAAGCCGCTTACAGGGCTTAATTTCTCGAAATGGACATGCCATCGACATTCGCCCACGACATCGTGGCCATCCCATTAGCCAGTTACAGTGGGGCTTCCATAAGAGATCCTTGAGTAACATTTTTTATTAGTGAAGGAGTGTGGGTTGAAGTTCCCCTGTATTTTCTAGGAAATGCACATCGTATGTGCGTCTGGCAATGGGCATTAATCGTGCATTAGAGTCCAGCTGCCCGGAGCTGTGGCATCCGCTCCGATGGGCTGGCTTCCTGTGCGCTTAGTGGCCTCTCCTCTCCCTGGAGTTCGGGGGTTTTTGTGGAGTAACTCAAGTCAAAGCAAATAGTAGCCAGTTTATCACATGGATTTGTGCTAATTTTTCCATTTCCTCGCCCAGCCCGTCTAGGGAGTTGGCTCTAAACCCGATCCGATTGGAGTTGGGAGTTGAGCTTGTCGAAGCTTTCGAGTTTCCCGGGTTCTTAACTTGATTAAATTTCACGCGATTTGATTCGATTTTCAATTATACGAACACGGAGTAGCTCAGATCCATTATGCTAAGCAAATACATCCATCTCCTTCCCGTTGCTACTGCGTGTCAGTTATCAATCCCCCCGAAAAAAAAGGGAAAGCCAGGGAAAAGCGGAAAATGCAGATGGGGAGTTGGGCAAAGCTTTTTGATGCCCGTCCAAACAACTTCCTGGCGTATCCTTTGGCCTGTCTGTCTCCCTGACTGTCGGATGATGCAGTCGATGTGTTCCATCTCCCACCTCTCACCCGAGGACTCGCTGTTGTTGTCGCTTTCGGTGGTTGCGGGTGCAAATGTTTATCGGCTTCAAAGGGATTCCGGTCCGGTCTGGGCTGCGCGGATCCGTCAGTCAGTCAGTCCGGGTGATTTGGGGTTTGTCACAACACGGCATTACCCAGACTCCGCCAGAGGACATTTGAATGCAACATGTGTCCAGGATTTGTGCTTTGTTAATTTCCAACCCCCGGCATCTTAAGGGTAGTAACGCCGTGCGCCTCCCGCCTAATAGAATATGCTCATTATGGGATTCCGGGCTGAGTGGGTTTCAGTGTTCCACGCATAACTCAAACTAAATTATTATAAATGAATTCATAATCATCCCGTCTTTCCGTAGTTGTGTATGTCCCCCTCTCGGTGGGGTGATTCAAGTGCCCCGGAAGAATGTAAAATATTCAAATATGAGCGAAAGGATTCACCATTTGCTGGAGTGCCAGGGCACTGATTCAATTTACTGCGCAGTTGTCCTGGTCTGGGGTGGAGCACACTCTTTTTCCGGGACAACAACAACAACTCAGCCAGACGAGACTTAAAAGCCAGTTTACTGTTTAGTTTTGGACCAAAATATGTGTACGTTCTGGCCGCAAAAAGTTTGTGGCTTGTTAGAGGCCATTTATTTGATTTAATCCGCTGGCCATTGAATAATGTTTTTAGCAATTGCACGTTTTTTGCGCGAGAGGGGTTTTTGTTATATTTATTAAATTGAAATTTAATTCAGACTGAATCAAAGGGAAATCTATTGAAATAGATACTAGAAATGAGTGTGTATTTAGTGCATAGAAATGGTACGTGATTCAATGAATGCATTGATTGGTTGCTTGTATCATGTTTGCAATTGAATTATCAATGAATAGCAATTAAATAATAATCCGAATGTTATGAAAATATCTGTAAAATGACCATCATTTTACCCTCTCCTGAGTTTATTTAAAGTCTATTTAGTTATTTTCTGATCCCAGCTTATTAAAACCATTTCATACATTCACTTTGTATTTAATTACTATATACTTTGCCTTGTTTGGTTATTTCTTACAGTTTCGCAACACATTGTATTTGAGTGGGAAAGACTCTTAGCTGGGAATGCATTTAATTACCTGAACAAACGATGGCATATATCTAATTATGGTTAAGTGCCAGGCCACGCATTGTATGCTAATTTATGCAAATCGCCCCACAAATCATATCAACTGCACTTGCAGTTAATGGCACCCCTTCCACTTGTTATGTTGGGGAAGAGCAGAAAAATGCTAAAATAAAACAGGCATTAAATTAGCCGAGTGCAGCATAAATTTCACACCGAAAATGCAGACCAAAAGTGCGTTCCCAGGGCAATTCACTTGGCTGAATCCATTGTTTCCCTCCTAGCTAAGGGTTTGAGACGGTTCAGACACAAAGAAAATCCCTGGCCAAGTTCGCCAAACTCCATGGCAGCAACTTCTCCATCTGCAAAAAGCAACAAAGGACAGCAGCAGATTGGCTGTATCCTAGCAAACAGACAAAGGACGAACCCGACATCCTTTCTGTGAACTGTGTATGTTTATCAAACAGCCAGTCGCCGTCATCTCCGGTGTTTATGCTGCTCCAAAAGTGACTCCACCTGATTCCAACAGGACTCCATTCCTATTCAAATATTCGGATGGCTCACTTGGGCGCAGTTTGACCCCCTCTACGACCCCGCTGGGCAGCTCATCCTCCGCATCCAGGTTAAAAAACTCATTAGCAAAATCCTTGGGCGACGGAAATTAAATAAAATCCTATTAGGCGCTCTATTTGCTGCCTGTGCCAGTGGGAGGGAAATGCGGTCCGCCACTTAATTTATGCGCACGCATCTCGTTCCCGTTACGACATTTCAGCACAGAACGAAATCTAATTATGATAGATAGCTCCTCCTCAGTCATGGCTCTCCTTCACGGTTTTTCCCGGCTCCCTTTTCCCAGCTCCCTGCTCTCTACTCCACCCCTCGGAAAAGTCTCTGCTGCAGGTGCATTCTGTCACTTGGCTGGGTGACAACCGAAGATCTGCCTTAATAAAGTCAGAAAAAAATATAGAGGGAAACTCCGAGGCGAACTGAGAGCAAGGGGAGGAGAAGCCAACTCCGAGGGGCTTTACGTCTATATCCTAACACATTGCTGATCAAAAGAATCCGAAAATGCTTTGATTTCACAGCTCTCTTCTTGGTTTTTCACCATATTTTGCATTTCCCATTTCCGCATGCTCAGCTCTTTTTACTTGTGGATTATTATTATATCTTTTTATGATGGAAAATAATGGGAAAATCATTGGAATTATATTTTGGAATATATTAACATTAAATTTAGATTAACCAGAGTTGTCAATTGTTTACCTTTGATTAATTGATTAATGATTTAATAACAGTGTTAAGTAAAAACGATTAAATAATCCATAATAATAAAGTATAATTAAATTATTCTTAATATTAAATAAGAGGTCTACAATTTAGAATACAATTAAGATTATTTTAATTGTAAAACAACCAAAATAAACACATTATGACAACTGATATGGCTATATTTTTGCTCAGCTGCCAAGGCAAACAAACAAACCTTTTGGCAGGATGAGTTCGGCCAAATGAAATTTTTCGACAATTTGGCAAATGTTAACTTTGCTAATTTGCATAAACCACAGCCGCCACAAAAAAAAGAAATCCGTTAAGCCACCCCCAAGGAAGGGCAACAGCACAACACAAATTATAGAAAACTGCTGGCAAATGCAACATTTTCGAGAGGACGGGCGGGACTGACGGTGGATTCCTGCAGGGTTTGGTGCCGGCCAGACCAGACGACGACCAACTGACTGAGTCCTGCTGGATCCTGCTGGCGGCTCACTTTCACTGAACGACTGCGACGAGCGACGCGCCTCGAACGTAATCCCCAGCGAAGGCTGCCAGACACGTGCACCCAAACACACACACACACACACACTGTGAGGACAACCCGGCAATTTGTGTGTCTGCTTGTGTCGAGTGTAAAATGTAAATGTGTGTGTGTGTGTGTGCGAGTCCTGGGCATTGCAGAACCAAGAAGGACGATCCAAGGAGAGCGTCAGACTAAAATATTGAAGCAACAGTGAGCAAAATATGCATTTTGTATAAGGTTTATCTTTATTTTACAGAAAATGAAGGAGAGATGATTAGAAAATTGTTTAAATATAAAATTTGGAAAGCTTTCTATTATTTTATAATATATTTAGAAACAAATTACATTAATAAAGAATGTATTTTTATACATTAAATTAGAAAAAGTATTGCCAGAAGAGGTCTTAGTTCTTCTTTTATTATTTTAACAAAAATACATTAAACCCAAAGGGTTTAACTCCTTTAATATTATTGCAGATTTTTAAACTTAATAAAACTATCATATAAACGCATTTCGAATTGAAATTAATGCATTTTTGGCTGAGTTATGAAAGATTTTAATGCAACAGTATATAAGCTTTGGCTTCTTTTCATTTATTTTTAATGTAATGTAACGTTTGATAAAATTCAAAAAATCTAGATTAGATTTTCCTTTATTTTCTTTACTTATTTACAATTTGTTTTTGTATTCCGTTTATATTTTATTTTGTTATTTTAAAAACCAACATTAGTTTCCTCAATATACATGATCTTTAAAATGAATTTATTTTACTTTACTTTAATTAAGCTTATTTCCACCAAAACTTTCCCCAATTTTCTCCGCGTGCAGCCACAAAAGTGTAATGCAATGTTGGCACTCCCCGCGTTTCCTTCTTCGCCGGAAGTCTATGCGATAATGATGGATTGTTAACAACAATGCAAGGGTCCTGCGAACGCCTCCAACTCACCCCCTTTCCCCTTTTGCCAACCAACAAACCGTCCTCTCCCATTCCTTACCCCCCCTTTTTTGTTAGCCACGAATTGTGTGCATTTGAGCATGTAGCTATTGTGAATTTTGAATAAGTTTTTGGCTAAATGATTTAATAATGTTTTTGGGGGAAGAAAGGCGGAAGAACACGGCGATGACGAAGAGGGGAGAGTGGGAAAATACATTGCACAAACAGGGGCTAGAATTCTGCTTCGTTTTGTAGCCTGCTAATGAGCTGTAGGGTTATTAAACTTGGCTAAAACGTTATTATTGCTTTTTGGCCACAGCTGCCGTCTTATACGCTTCTGCTCTAATACGGCATATGCATTTTATGTGCTCTCGCGCGCCATCTCTCTCTCTCACTAACGCCCGAAGCCGGCAATCAGCTGTTGCGGCGAAATCAAGCTATTCCAACAGCGCTGTTAAGCAACAAATAGTATAAGAAAGTAGGCTGTAAAAGATTGAGGTCTGTATAAGAAAAAAGAGTTTGACTCTGCTAAAAAATATTTACCATAAATTTTAATTTAATAAAATAAATAATTATTTTATTTAAACTAAGACCATGTATTTGGTATGTTATTAACATTTTCTCATTTGTTTTCGCTTAAATTTTAATTAAATTATATTATGTATAAATTAAAGNTTATATTTTCATTAGGAAAAATTATTTTAAAAGTTGAAAAGAATTTTTGTGTATAACTGACAACTTTTTTAAAAATATATATAAACCTTTTTAAAATTACTAACAAATGAAATGTGAAGTAATTTTTAAATATATAATCATATTTTAACATTTATTAACCATTTATTTTTATTATTTATCATGGACAAAACAATAAAGCGAATAGTAGATTGACCTTTTAATAATATTTTAGATAGATGGAAAGATAAAAAATAAGCCACGTGCCTAAATAGCGGTTATATATTTATATTTATTTTAAGAATAAACTTTAATTAAGGCTCTAAGCTAGTTGCAACTTCTATTAGCTTTTCCATTTTCAATTATGCCAAATCTAGCCTGAAAAAGGCTGAACTGACAGCACGGCAAAGTCTCGCTATGAACTGAGGGAGACTCCGAAGTCTTTGAATCTGCCTCAGTTTATAACGAAACTTCGCCGCGTTCGGTTCGCTATTAGCGTCTGTGTAGCGTCCAAAGCACCCGGCTTTCGTGGTTTGTTTGTTGTTTTCGAATGCGCTGCAGCTGGGGCTGGAGTGTGCCGGAGTGTGTGAGGTGTGCGGCGCAGGAAAAAAAGAAATAAAAATACGAGCATGTGTGCGGCATAATTTAGCGCGTTTTGTGCGTTGACAGCTGCAAAAAGAGTGCAGAAAAGTGCAGCGAAAGGCGAAGGCAGACGGCAGACTGCAAAACAAACAAAAGCGAACGCAACGACAAACAACAAACAAAGCAGAAGCTGAAGCCAAAGCAAAAACAAACCCACACACACCTGCTGCCCGCTTCGAGTTCGTGTGTTAGTGCTTCAGTCCAGGCCCAAAAGGCGTACGAAAAAGTGCACACCGAGTCGTGATTTTCCACCGGAAGCGAGAGGAAAATTGGAAAACCGGAGCAGGACTAGGAGACAGGAGACAGGAGTAGCCACAGGCCAGAAGAAGCGCCCAGCGGAAGAAGCAGAACAAGAGTGAGTTCCGTTCATCCATCGCCCAAGTTCAATGACTTTCGGTCAGACTTAATGAGTTCCACCCTTTGAACCGCCGATAAGACAACAGGCGACAAAAACCCATTTACATATAATTATCTCTCGCAGTGTCCCCCCATCGCTAGTTTTCACTTCCCAATACAGTTCAAATTCTATGGATTGAACGGTTAAATAATCTAGATAATTATAAATATACAAAAATCATATAAAATGGATGTATTTCACTTCCAAAAGACCTGCAAAAAAGTTCTCCAGAACGAAGTCTAACAAGTTGTGCCTTCTGAATCGTAAAGTAACTAATGATATTTTTGTTTTCTTCTCAAAGTTTTTATTACAATTTAGTTAGCATCAATTAATGTTTAACCTTCTAAATTCTCTTTTTTCTAGTTACTGAAATGCAATTCGTTGCTATTACATTTGTTTACCAACTAAAAACGTTTAACTTTTCTAATAAATATTTTTGTAAGACATACAAATTTTATGTTTTAGCGGAAACTAATTTTCATAATTTGACAATGAGCTGAAATCTAAGTAAAAACTAAGTAATTCAGTTTACAAACCAAGTTTTTCTACCACAAAGTTGTTCAACTTTATCTACAACTTAAATTAACTTTGTAGCATTCACTTTAAATGACTTCCTCAAGTCTCACTCGACATAACAATTTTAAGTAAGTTATGTTGTTAACAAGGGAAAAAAACTATCCTTGTTAAAGAAATAGTAAATAAAACACACCTCTAATAGAACTTTTTTAGAATCTGTTCTTGACTCGCTGAGATAACATTAAAAGCAATAATAATGATGCTTAATAATTATTTACCTCTAACTTAAACTACCCATAACTCTTATCTTTAAGTAGACAAGATAGTGTGGCCACTTAACGAGGCCTGACTGTAATTATCTCCCTGGTGGCATATGCCACTTTTCCCTCCAAAGTTGGCTACAAATATGTTAATTTAAGCAGCTGTAGGCGCCGCCAGAAGAGTTTTGTTGTGTTTTTATTTGCTCAGTGCCCAAAATGAACTTGTCAATTGCCCAATGATTCCGTCAATTATCAGTGTCATCGATGACTATCTCTCTCTCGCTCTCTCTGATAACCATAGCGATAACGATAGCGATTGCCGAGGTATATATTGCATGTTACTTTGGACTTCTTGCGGAAAGGAATTGACGTGCTGATTTCCAGTTCCACTTCCACTCCGTTGCCTGCTGCCTTGCACAACTCTCTGGGATCGGGCGTATGCGTAATAATATTGCGCATACGCCACATGGCGCCCCATCGATAAGAGCTCCCCTGGTTATTGTTTATTGAATTTCGGTTTGTCATTGATTCAATTAATAATCCCAATGGGAATGGAAGTGGAACTGGGAATGGTATTGGTATTGGCTTGGTTCGGTAGCTGAAATTGCCACCGACTTCGATTCCGCGGCCATTTCGCAACCGTAATGGCTCAATGAGTAATGGGAGATGGGTGGAATCGAGTCGAAACGAATCACCCCCCGGAAAACGCATTTCTGATAAGATTAGGGCCGCATTTGTTAGCTGGAAATTATTAATGAATTCCACCAGCCGCCAGTCGTTAGCTAGCGAAATTCTGATGGTTCATTGCACAAGCATTCGCTTAAAAAAAAACCAAACAAAACCAAGCAAAAACTCCAAGCGGGGGAGGAGAACTCTTCTTCAGCCCTGGAATTATGCAACCTTAGCGCCGACTGCCATTAAAGAAAACTCTGCACAAAAACGGCGACACCCGAGACGTGGCTGGGCCTGTAATTTCTAGCATTTTAATTACGACTGTTGCCACAACAATCATAATGGTTTTAGGTTTACCCTTCGCAGCAGACTGGCGCAATTTTCACGCACGTGCTGCTACCAAAAAAAGCACAAAAAAAAAACCGGATACGGAAGCAGAAAGGTGCGCCTGCGTCCGAAAAGGTGTGCGTGTTTTTTGCCTAGAAAACATGGCTACACATGTACAATATTATTTGATTTGCATAATGAATGAAGACACCGAACACACGTTGGCCAGAGAAAAAGGATTACAGGAGTTAAATTTAAACTCAAATTAAATTAGAACAAAAAACAGGTGTCCCTTAATGAGTTTACAAGCAGAAGAAGAGAGATTAAAAAACAATGAGAGGCAAGAGAAATGAGAAATGAGAAAGCTATCTTATTCTGTAAAAAACCTCAGAACTAGGTTAATATAGAATAAAAAAATGTAAAGCATAAAATACAAAGGGTGGAAAAATTTCTGTTTTATTTCATTTGTATATTTTATGTCACTGAACAAGTTTGTATAATTATAAACATGAATTCTTTAACAACTATTAGCAACCATTAAAAGCAACGAACTCTTCATCTTGATAAATAAATAATAAATAAACAAACAACCTGCAAGCCAAGCAATTTATATTTATAAAGTAAGATTGTCAAATTGATTTAAGCTCCATAATTTAATAAGAGCAGTTTTTCAGTTATTCAATTTGCATATAAAAATAAACCCACAATCGAAGTAAGAGAAGTCCGAGAAAGACTTCCTTCCGAATTATTTAATTTCCGTAATGAATGTGAATGAAAAGCACAAACTCAGCAGTGGACAGAGGCAAATGGATTAAATGGAGCCACCGGCTTACGCTCAACTCCAATGTTCATATATATACATATATAGCAAAGGGGAAGGCATTACCACAAAAATTTCGGCTGTCAACAGAACCACAGGAAATCAACAAAAAAAAAAAAAACCGAAACGAAGCAAAAAAATAGGTTCTAAAAACACAGTCGGGGGTGTGGGTTACCAGGACTGACTTCTCGTGTCGCTGGCAAATAAATAAGCCCACAGCCAGGGTTGCTGCTCCACATATAAGCTCTGGCATTTGCATACGCATACGGATACGGATACGGCTGGGGGGCAGGAGGTTGCCCGTAGGTGGTGGCGCTATCCCAGTGGCATATCTTAACTACCCAAACTTGGCTCTGGCCGACTAACTGTCTGCCTATTCGAGTTCGAGTTGAGTTGACAACGCAAACACATCAGCCATAACCATATCTCATTTGGGCTCATATCATAAATTCCTTGAGGCAGCAGCAGCAGCAGTGATGTGATGGAGATATGGAGGGCACACTGTAGCCCTGTGCCACTGTGTAGTTGTTGACTCTTCGCAATTCCATGGGGCACAATCTCATGGCAAACCATTTGCAGGCACGCACTAATTTTTTCCCCTCAACAGTCTGCTGCTGCGAGTTCTTCTTGGGTGCTATTCATAAGCTTAGTTTGGGGCACGTTTCGCATTTTATGGTGATTCGTTTTATGGTATTTCTCTCTTTATTTAAATTTAAGTTTTATATGAATTTCAGGCATAAAACGGCGGCAAGGTTGGTTTTGACACCTTTTCTCGAGACCATTTTTACGGTCAACAATTGAAATCAACACGCTGTTGTCTGGATCTTTAGTGGTATCGGTATCTGTATCTGTCTCTGTGTCTGCGTATCTGTCGGATATGTATCTTTGCATTTGTATCTAAGCCTTTGTTTGCTTTTTTGCTGCGTTAGCGAGCAACTTGCCGAACTGGTTCTGATTCAGAAATTCATAACACAAACATAACACATCACACATCGGGGGCCGCCACATCCTACTTGGCTTGGCAACACCTTAACTTAACTTGGCTTTTGCTTTCAGCTTCTTGGCTCGCTCAATATTTGGCAACAGAACTTTTTGTCGCCTGCGAGTCTCCAAAACCGGTAACTGGCTTACTATACTCCACTATTTAAATACGCTTTTTAGTCAATGATGCTGTCATTTGAGCTTGTTTGCGGTTCTCAGCTCGGTTTCGTTTTGTTTTGGCCACTTCCTGGGGTCTCTCTCTCTTAATTGGTTATTTAATTTCATTATTCAATTTGCTACTTAATACAATTACTTTGTGTCCACCATTCACTCCGAGGCTTTTCAGCCAGCTTATGTTACTCCAATTTACGCTAATTACCCAAGCAAATAATAGAGCTTCCGCATTGGAGATGTCGCTGTCGTCTTCCCCTTATCTCCGGCTAATCTGGCCAAAATCCATGAATATAATAATACACTCCGAGTGAGAGCCAAGAAAGCTGGGGGAATTCTCTTTCTGCTGACTGCCGCAGTTTGTTTCTATATAGCCTCAGAGCTCAAGATAAAGCCAGCCAGAGATTTACAACGTCGGGGTCAGTGGGTGGTTGATATCCCCTATTATATATATATATACTATAGTATAGTATAGAATAGTTTTTGTAAGAAATAAGGAGAAGAAAGCTCGCAAAATGCCTGCCTCGCATAAATATGTTTGCACTTCCACGCCATTTTATAATTGAGACTTTGGCTCAGACTAGAACAATTTTCCATCAATTGATTGGACCTGACAGGGTAGATATAGGTGAGGTGAGGTAGTGAGCAGACATATAGATATATATATGTACCTACAGTGCCGCACCAGGCAATAAATCTATTGGGAGCAGCAGCGGTGGGCTTCGGTTGAGATAGCAGGGTTCGATAGACTCGTAAAATGCGAGGATACAAAGTGTTTTACTTTTTTCTGTGAATGAATGGGGACACAAAGAAAATGGAAATAAAAAATAAATATATTTAAGAGATCGGGTAATCAGACTTGAAATTTTAATAGAAATAATGAGAAAGGTTTTACTGGGGAAATATTAAAATTAATGCAAAACATCTTAAATACATTATAAGTTAGCAAAAGAACAAAGAAAGAAATTTAACTGAATTAAACACTTAAATAGGAATATTTTCCCATCAAAATACATTGTATTAAATATATATTTAATGGAAAACCAAGTTCTCATCCATTAAACTTCCTTTTCCTGCTGAAGTAACACACTTTTCCTCCTCAAACTACCCAAACAATTAGACATTATTTACAGACATTATTTCCATCAATAATGCCACTCTAATCTCAAGGCAGATTGGCAAATACAGAATTTTAATTGGATTCTAAGCGTGATGTAGTTTTTGGCCCCGTCAAGAGCTACGAACACACCTGTACTTCCCGCCCTTACACCTGTCATCGAGAGGATTTCCGTAGTTGTTTTTGCACATTGCCCGGACTCGACTCTCCCCATAAAAGTTGAAATTGAGCTGAAAGCTGAAGCCAGAGCGGGTAACAATTCCCCGATCGAACTTTTATGGGTTAAATGTGAACTTTTATTGGCATTTATTATGGCCAGGAAGGAGGAAGGGGAAAACTTTACTTGTCAGGTAAATTTGATTGCATTTCACTCGATTAACCATCAAACTGGCGAAAAAGCAAACAAACAAGTGGAGTGGGTATTATTTACACAGCCATTTCAGTCTAATTGGACAACTGTGAGCCACAAAAAAGAGAGCTAAAATTTGCATTCGCATAAAAATCTAGTCAGCAAAATGCTGACAACGCACAAAAGTATCTATACGGGCGAGTATCTATGCATCTGCGGGATACATGTGGCTTTCGGATCAGGCATATTTTGGGTGGTCGCGGTCATGCACATAGCCATAAAACATATTTTTCACAGATTTATGATTTGTTTATTTTGCGCTCTCATTTCCCGATAAGGGGGCAGGGGGCCGGGGGGCAGTGAGGTAGCCAACTTGGCGACACATTCGCTGTCAGCAAAAAATATATAAAATAAATAAATAAAAACCGGCAAAAGGAGCCGCATTCTGCGTAGCTTCTTATGTTTTTTTATTTTCACATCTTTCGCTTATTGGCATAAATGGACTTTTGCGGCCTGTAGTCGCTGAGTCTGCGGATCCGCCGGGGTTTATGTTTAATTATAAATCCCGTTACTCAAGGCGTGGCAGGGGGAGCAAAAAAAAGGAGTTTTTACGTTGCAGCTGCTGCTTCGTTTATGGGCAGCCAAGCAACTCAAATGCAGCCAGCCATCTCCATCAGCGACTCGTCATCGGTTCGGGAGGTTCCCCTCCTGGTCCTGTGTTCCTTCTGTACAGCCTCTCCCCCTTCCATTGCATCCCCGCCTCTGTGCAGCGACGTGCCCAAATTGCATTTGCATTCGAGTTATGTGCGCTAATTTCACGTTATGAAATTTTTATTTCGCACATTTGCCCGTCGCATTTTCTTGCCTCGTTTTTCATCTGCAAGTGGAAAAACGAAAAATATAGAATCACAGATCACAGAGAACAAATTTTGGTCAAATTTTGTTGTATATTTTCATAACAAACTAAGCGAAATGTGTGTCATGATTCAAGATAATGTTTTTACAACATCAAACTTAAGTTTATTGGGGTCGCTTGAGCAAGTCAAATCTTCTTGGTTTAATCTGTGCTAGTTAATTGTATAATTTAGTTATTTACCTGTAACACAATCTCTTTATAATTTTAGGGCTTGTAACCCCCTTTTTTCTCTGTGCATTCATTAAACTGCGGTCGCCTTAGGCCAAACTCAAATTAGTTCTATTAAGAAATCATCTTTCATTGCTTTAACAATGGCGATACAGGCGAATTCCTTGGCCAGTTGAACCGGGGATTGTTCTCTAATCTGGCATGTGGGTGACACTCTACCCCCCACTCTTCCCCCTCCATCACTCCGAAAATCCCCCTGGAAATGTGAGCAACTCTTTGTGTTTCAATCTGTGGGCGTTGAGTCTTGGATTTCACTTGCTGTGAAGAGTGCAAAGTAATCAGTGAACGGGGTCTGCAGCTGGAGAGGATCGGGGGAGGGACGGCCTGCAACTGCAACATCAGCAGCGGTGGCCACTTGTGGGCCTCGAGTGTTGTTGGTAAAAGCGTTTTGTATCTGTCGGATACAATGGGCCATAAATCAGAAGAGTTCCACTTGCCGCTCAAGATTGCACTACTTTTTGGTGTGTTTTGTGTTTTTGAGAAACTTTTTGATATTTTTGATGGCAGAGAATGGAGAAGGGATTCGTATTCCGATTCGGATTCGGATCCAGAAGCACTCTTTTGCGGTGGTAATTGCACGCTCGCTGAGGCGTATCGTATGCTGCAGGTTTCCGTTCCGTTGTTCATTCAGGGGAAAATGGGAAGCCGGGAAAAGGCGGCAAAGAGCGGGAAAGCGGGAAAGAGCGGGATAATGGGAAAGCGGGAAAGGTGGGAAAAGCGGGAAAGGCGGGACAGCCGGGAAAAGCGTAAAAAGGGGGAACGACCCGAAATAGCGGCACAGCCAAATGCGGAACATGAAGCATAACAAGGGCGGCGGCACACTGAACAAAATATCTTACTTAATGATGCTTGGTTCAATTTTTTGTAGAAAGAAATTTATAACATACTTAAAAATCTAAAAAATTTTAATTTAAAAAGGTTTTTAGATATGTTTTCAACGAATTATGGCTTGTAGATACTAAATAAGCTCTGTAATAGTTGCAAATATATAAAAATAAATCTTTAAACATCTTTGAGGTATTATTTTCTCACCAATAATAAACAATATTATGATATTTAATATCTAGAAATTTTTGTTTTCTATTCAAATCCCCTTTTTATCAATCACTCACTAAAGATACTTGCCAAAAGTAGGACAGTATCCCTATCTTATCACTCTTTATCTGCTCATTAGAATGTATTTATAAACCAAATGAGGCATTAATTGCCTAGATATTAAATATTTTTTATGCAGCCTTGAAACAAAATAAACCAACTATCTCTTACAGATAAAAACCATTATATTCAATTACGAATTTTTGATACTCTGCCTGATTTTATTCTCAGTGTTCTTAGTATTCTGGAGAGACAGGAACCGGGGGAAATATGCACGGGCTGTACGTGTTGCAATTCAATAGATACAGTACACCGCTGCTCCATATCTATCCTGCGCGCGGAGCAGATACAAAGGCCCAGATACGGAATACAGATACAGATACAAATGCCGCCGCGTGCGTGAGAAGCTTCAAGTTGGTGCGTTTCGCTTCTTTCACAGAAAGTTGGTAGTTTAGGAAAAACAGCGAGAAAACATGGAAAATACACAGGCACTACACTACAGTACAGAAAAAAACGTGTTCTTTGTCACGCTTGGCCAGCACTCGTAAAAGTATCTCTATCTGTTGCTGCTGCTGCTCCTGTGCTGTGCTGTGTCTCTCGTATGTGAGCCAAGTGCACGGCCCGAAAAGCCGAGAACTGTAACCAAATACAAGCCATTAGCAGAAGGAGAGAGAAGGAACGAAGAGTAACAGTTCCGTAATTACATCTGCATCCGTTCTGGCATTGTGGCCAAAAAAAAAAAGCAAAGGACGGGGGGTCACACACAGATTGAGGCCATGATTGATGGGGCCCCTACGTTCGCAGGGCCCACCTTATCAGTGGGTCCCCTTCCCTGTCCCAACCCATTTCCATTTCCATTCCCATTCCCATGCTCATCTGCAAATTTCGCTCGCTTCCATCAAATTTACAGGCCATAAATCTTTGCGGCTGCGGGTTCGGTTCGGACCATTCGCACCTTGTAGGCCCTTCGTCTTCGAGCCAAATGGTTTAAGGAAGTTTTCACGGCATTTAATTAGAAATCCCATTAGGCTCGAAAACATCATTAAAAGTTGGCCAGCTCGCAAAATCCACTCTATTTGTTAAAGTATTTAGTTTCTCGGCGCGAGTAATTGTTAGCTTGTTAATGGAATTTATTTTTAGCAACTAGACAAAAGGTGTTGATTTTTATGTAAATATAGAAAATAATAACTTGTAGCATATATTTACAAATACTTTGTGGATTTGAATGGTATAAATTGAAGTAAATACATATTTATTGATGGGTAATTAATAAAGTTAGTAAGGTAATTGCTTGGTAATTAATGGGAGGTGTAATCCGTCAAGTTTAGGTATTGAAAAATATGTTTGCAACTCCTTTTTGGCTTACATATTTTATACACTTGCTTAATATGTTAAATATATTATTGAAAATATACAAATTTAACAATTTAATTCGAATAATACAACCACAAACTTAAGTAGCAATTCTACAAGATCCCCCGAACGTGACCCTGTCATCATTCTCAGACCCCTAAATAGCTCATAAATTCCCCTTTTAATGCATTTTTTGAGGGATCTATATGGCATGACCAATAAGTGCAGTAAATGACATTATTAATTTCTGAATTACGACACATTTTTTCTGGCGATGCTGTAACTTCTCGTAAGCCGAACCCTAAAAATCCGATTCGACGCGACTCGTTGGCAGCCAAATGCTTTGAATTTGTCACTCGACACGTCAATTATATAAATCGCTTGCTTGTCCCTCTTAAATTTCGATACAAAACTGAAAATGAATTTGAAAATAATGTGTGAATTTCTCCTTGGCTCGTTTCAGCTCCCAAAAAAAAGAAACAACAACCAGATGAGACTGTCAACATGGCCAAGTGAATGAAAATATGAAAAACTGGCATATTTCGTGAAGCTCGGGGAAAAGTGAATTGAAAAGTGTGTGGAAATGCTCAATGGCGATCGCAGCTGAGGATTATTGATTCCGTCGAATTACGGATTGCACAATCCACAATCCGTCCGATAAAAAAACAAAAACCAAACTTCGAATAACGAAAAAATAGGAAAAATATAAATCTCCGGCAAACAGTTGCAGCTGCCTACTTAGGCTAATTGATTTTCATTTCGGTTTCTGTTTTTAACATTTGTTTGTTAGCTGACTTGTTTGTTTGTTTGTTTGCTGGCTTGCAATGAGGCGTCCAAAAGCTGCCAATTACAACAACAACAACAACAGCTACAACAACTCAACAAATGAACAAAAAAAAAACAAGCAAAAAACCAACAAGCACAAGTACATGAAGCTGAAGCTGCGCGACAATTGCGTTTGCGCTTTTCCCTGTTTTTTTAATTAATTTTAAGTGTCGCCGGAATTTTGCTGTTGCCTTTTTGGCCCTTTTGCGATAGGGGGAAAAAAAACGTAAGGGGAGTACGAGCGAGTGAGGAAACCCTCCGGAAATCGGCAATTTAATTTACAATACAACATTAGTACGGACATAAAAACGGATAAAGGCGAGCAGCGAAAGGAGCAGCGAAAATGTTTGCCGGAATTAGGAAGCGCCTGGCACGCAAGTAAGTCAACAGAAAAACTCACTCTTACACCTAGAATAATTAGTCTATAAAGCTTAGAACCTGGAAATTTAATTATTTTAAGTCAATTTTAAATAAGGAAGAAATTTTTATATCAAGTTTATTTACGTAACTGCTGATTTCAGGATTATTTCTAAGAGTTTGATGAGAGTTTGTATGTCTTAATCAATGCATAAATGAGCTTTATATTTTTATGATTTTTGTGAGGCTTTCCAATATTCTATTTATTAAATTGAAACTGAATTATATGAATATAGAAAATGGGAAAATTAGTTTGTATTTTATTAAACAAGGTGTACTTGGTTTATTGCTGGAAAAAAATGTATCAGTAAAGTTAACTTAATGTTCAACAAAATAAGAAATAATAAAAGAGAAGACTGTGGAATTATGTTATAAAAATTAAAAGACACTTGATAGAACTAGGAAAGAGACAAAACATTTCAAATCTTTATTTGAAAAAGTATTAATTTAAATCAATAAACATCAATGTTTTTAAGCTATAGTTTATAACAGCTAAACTAAATGTTTTTATTTATTATTTTTTTACTTGTATTTCACGTTATTATAAGTAATTTATTTATATGTTCTTAATACCACAAAACGCCCAGAAAATATCTTACAAATCTAAGGCAATTCATCATCAATGTGGTTCCTATTTCTTCATTTCAAAATCTAACCTTCTTTTCTCTCTCTGTAAGCCACCCCCTCTTTGCCCCCGCGGCGACGATTATGTCCAGCAGCAGCAGCTTTTATGTGTTTTTCTTCTACTTTATCAATGCTGTCCTTTCTTATTCCTTCTCCTTGCTCCTTGGACCTGGAGACTCCGACTCCGACTCCGTCTTGGCCATGCCCCAATTCCTTCGTTAATGACTTTTGCGATAAAGGTCATTGGTCGCCGAAGGGGGGCTCCAAGGGAGTTGCCTTTTCAATTTGCAAAAATCGCTGACAAAACTGGGAGGGTATCGCGTACAAGAGGGAAATAAAATCCACAAAAAAAGGGAACGTTGCAATGGCAAAACTTACTTTTGTATAATTAATTTTTCTGGCGACTTACCAGCCCCCACACACTCCCTGCTCCTCGGCTCTCCAGCTCGCCGAAGGCCATGATTTTGCGGGGCAAACTCCGAGATCTATTCAGTCATCAGTCATCGTCGTCATTATTATAATGATTTTTCCTCTTTTTTTTCTGCGTTAAATGAGCCAATTAGTTTAAAATCTTTATTATTAGCTGATTGCTCGGACCGGTTTCGTTATTGGCCGAAAGCGAAAATTGAATTATGCTCCAATGGCTGCGATTCCAAATCGAAGTTCGAGGAGTTTGGCCATCTCCGAAAATTAACAGTCGGAGCAATCAAAAAGCCATCTGCCGAATGATTTTCGTGGGAAAAGCAATCGCCATGAGAAAAGCAATGAAAGTTTCCGCCAAAAAACTATTAAAGTTTCGTCTTCTTCTGCTTGGAAAACGGGAAATCATTGAGAAAACTTTAAAAAGTTATAGCGAGCAATTTGTCTTTTGAGAGTGACTCTTGGAAAATTCCTCAGCTGAGTCATTGGGCATACCTTTGAAATGGTAATTAATAACCCAAATTTTGAACTTATTTACAAGAAACCAACCTCAATTTGACCCAATTGGATGCAATTTGGGTTGAGTTTGATTTGTTCATGAACAAAATAATTAAAATGAGATCAGTTAAGGGAAGAAATATATTAGGAATATTATTTTTAATTGTAAAAATATGTTTTATTATAATTATATTATTTTAAGTGAATTGTTAACAAGTTAGGTAAGTTTTTTGAATGCGAATTTTTAAAGTTAAATTGAACTATTACCAAGTTAAGTAAATTTTTAAAAAGAAAACAAGGCAGCAAATATTTTTAAAATATTTAAAACCCTGTAAACAGCGGCTTGATTCTTTGTTTATTCTTTTGATATATTTTGTGTAAGCATATTTCTAATATTTTAAAAGTATGTTTTTCCATTTCAGTTACAAAATATATTTTAAATATTTCACCCAAAAACCTTGAGATACTTTCCCTAACAATCACTAAAACCAAGAGTATCTGAAGCAGGGCACACACACACTCATGAATCCACAGAGAACGTGTTGTCCCCATCATCATCACTGGTGGCCTCTATTTACAAGTCATGATGTGCTAATTATTACAGAAAAGTGCAGTCGAATGCCTTTTAGCACTTAACGGTGACACGCCCCCGGAGAGGGGCGGCTTCTGATGATGATAACTAATGCCCCAAACACATCGGAGGCACCCATACTGAGCCCAGGTGCTAAAAACACCTGTGCAAATAGAAACCCGAAACCCAAAAGCCCAAAAAGCACCTTGTAGGTGGAACTCTCGCATTTACATACAAAATACATGGAGGAGCGACTGCCTGTGTCTTTTTCGGTCTTTTTTTGGTTCCGAAAAAACCTTTAAGATCTCGTGTTGTTCCGAGGCCCACACACGCTTAGAAAAAAAAACCGCCTTTTCCCCTCCATTTTCCCGCTTTTCCTCCTCTCTGCCAAGTCGTAACATGGCAATCAAGCGCGACTAAAGCTAAAAATAATTACACGAAAGACATAACACACTTTATTAAGCACTAAACATTTGATGTGCTCGGATGTGGGCCCCGAAAGTCGGATGGAGCCAAGTGCAGCTGCATATAAAGAGCACTTAAAAAAATAACATTTAAAATAAAAGTGTGGAGACAAAACGACTTAATTTCTTTGTTTCAGAAAAAGTGATTAAAAGTTGCAGAGGAAGAAGTGGGGTTTGAGCTGTTAATTAACATTTAAAACAGCTCTTGATTTGTTTTTTAAAATGGATTAAAATTTCTTATTTAAAACTTACTTAAAGGATTAAGGAAGAGTTTAAAGTTTTCTTAGAGAGTGTTCTTTGAAAAAAATATATCTTAAATTGAAAGATAGATATCACATTGATTTCCTTTAAAATTTCATTGCAAATTGTAAAAAATTATTACAAGTTGCTGAGAGAAGAGTCTGGGTTTACTGGTAATAAAAATTTAAAATAGTTCTTGATTTGAGATTTTAAATGGATTTAAATTTCTTATTTTAAAATTTACCTTAAAGATTATGGACTAAAACTTACTTAAAAGATTATGGAAAAGTTTAATGATTCCTTGGGCAGTGCTTTATGAATAAAAAAATAATAAATCTAACATATTATTATCACATTCATTTCCATTTAAAATGCATTATAAATTGTAAAAAATTATTAAAAGTTGCTGAGGGAAAAGTCTGGATTAACCGGTAACCTTAATTTGTGATTTAAAATGGATTTCAATTTATTATTTATAAACTTACTTAAAAGATTATGGAAGAGTTTAGAGATTCCTTAGACAGTTTTCTATGGAGAGTTAAGAGATTCGTTGATCAGTCTTAAATGTATAAATTTTCTTAGATAGAGTATCATTAATATTCACCTTGATTTCCATTTAAATTTTCTTTGTAAATTTGGTAAACTATTTATTTTCTTTCACTGCAAACCCAAGTTCCAAGGAGCACAATGATGAATTCTCACGAACATAAAACCTTAAGTCATGAAGAGATGAATGCTCGAGAGTAGGAGAAACATTAGTGTTAGTTTCTTAAAACTTGCAACCACACTGGATGCCTAATTATGATTGATACGGGATACATGCCGCATACAACCCACAACACCAACACAGTTGGTGTAAAGAATATGCTTTTACAACGATATATATCCGCCGGCAGTTTCTTCATTCATTCATTCGTTCTCAATTTCGAGCCCACTTTTTTCGCCCCGTTTCAAGCATTGTTTTTCCGGCTTTTGCCTACAGATTCAGATACAGATTCAGACTCAGCTATATACATAGCTCCGTCGTGCCGTCGTGTGTGTTGTATCAAATGTATCTCTTACATCTCTCGACGCGGCGCATGTGCCTTGGTTTTTATGGGTTAAAGTTAAGGGAAATGTGGTGCAACAAAGCGTGAGGCCCTGGGAACTTACAGTTATGTACTCTACTGTACCCCCTGCCATTTTCCAGCTTAGATTACACACAAAGGAAAACGAGAAACGAGAAACGAATAAAATGGAAATTAAACCATGGCAAGCAATTAGCGGAAATACAAAACTCGAACTTTTCGTAATGCCAAAACAATTTACACAACGTCCATTTCGAGGGCTGTTATCAAATTATATTTCCTACCGATTGGGGGAAGTTTCCTCCGAGTTGAAGCTGGGCTTTGGCCGTGCCACCCCATTAGCACTAACAAATGCATCTTCAAACGTGTCCCCACTCCACAGATCCAGAGAAGAATATATAACGCCCACCCAAAGGAAAGGCATTCATTGCACACACAAAAGAAAATGCCATTTTGTGCATTTGAAGTGCGTCTGCCTCCACTATCTGGCATCTCTCGCATGCTCTTCTCCGTCTCCATCTGGGGGCTATATAGTACTCCACACACACTCCACACTCTAGTATATCAGTGCCCGGGTCTGTTTGTGATGGGCGTCCCGCACTCCTCCTCCTCCGTGTGTCACAAAAACTGAAGTGTCAATTCCATCATAAGCCAAAGTGGCGCGCATATCGCATAACGCATCTCATTCCGTCGGATGACGATGACGACTCGAACCGGGGGACAGGCCAAGAAAAAGAAAAATTATTGAACAATTTCACAATAACACAAATGGAGAAAATAAATAAGAGAAGGAGAAAAGAAAGCAAGAAAGAACTACAATTGCACTTTTGAGATGTCACACATGTCCAAGTTCACAACGAAACTGGAATGCTCTTGAGAGTTATTATCTGGGTTCTGCCATAACAAATATATGTTTATGAAGCAATGTAAAAGCTAAATAGAGGAAAGAGTGCTATATATTTTCAATTAACTACCTCATTATTATTTATTAAAAATCAGATTCATTAGAGAGCTCTCTTCAAACCTTATATTATAGTTATTAACATTTCCCTAACGTTTATTTTTAAGACTGACTCGACTGCATGTCTTGCCAATTTGCATAACAACACGCTTTGCATCATGAGAGCTTGTTGTATTTTATATATCATTAATTCGCCACCTTGGCATCTATATTTTGCTATAAATCAAAACTAATTTCGCTTGGCCAAAACGCTTGGCTTTTGATGTATGTTCAAGATTAGTTTTTGGCCATAACTTGATGCGTTTTATGGGGCAACAAGTAATGCTATGAAAAAATTGCAAAATACCCAAGTAAATGCTCTTTCCGAACATCGATCACTTTGGAGCTTCAGTGAAATTAATAAAAACATCTGAGGGAAGCAGCGCACCAGCACACCCCTTGGTGGCATGGCATTTGACAGCCGACATGCTGCCACAAAAGATATAGCGACAGATCCAATTCTCGCAGCCAGTCTTCAGGCGGCGTTTTCACTTTGGGCGCGACAACTGCAGCCGCCGGAGTGTCGCGATAATGATGAATATCTTTTTAATGAGCGGCTGACACATGCAGATGCAGTTCCAGAGTTGGCCTGCGATTTATCATCGGGAGGAAGGGGAGGAACTGGAAATGGAACAGGAGCTGTAGCTGGAATGGAGCTCTGACTTGGGGCCATTCCCTGATGCGTGGCATGACCCTAACCTACCCCAGTTCAGCTCCGTTGATTGCCAACTATTGTGCGTTCAATTCCGTTATTGGGCTTTGACATGCAGAGTTCGCTGGCATGGAAAAGTCAGTGCCACCGGCGAGACACGCAGGCACTGAGAAAAATAATTAACAAAAATAAATAAGTAAACATGAAAAAGGGAAATTTACAAGAAGCAAAATGGTATTTCTAAACCAAGAAAAGATTAAAACCTATGAGAATCTAGAAGGTTTTTAGATAAACTTAACTTAAAATTCCTTAAAAAGTAAGCTCTTTTTTTAAGATGTTAATGATATCAGCTATATTTATCAATTGTAGAAAACATGATTTCATTAATTTCAAGTGCATTTCCATGACTTCAATCCCCTTAATGAGACAAAGCATAACTCTTTACTCTACTATTAAGTAAAGATACATTGTATCTTTTACATTGTATCTTGTATTTGGAATGTTCTCAGTTATCTAAATTCAACCCTTTTGTTTTCTGTGTACCCTTTTCCCAACATGTGTATACATAAGACTCTAATGAAATATATATTCCCCTGCATAGTTTCCCCCAACTCCCCAGTTTACCATTTTGCAGCTGACCGTACTTGCTTTCTAATTAAAAGTTTGCCCTTAACGCTCGCTTTAAACGCAAGCCAGCTTTTTGGGTTTGGTCGCCTTGGGTGGGGCACTGACCCCACCCAACCACCGACCACCCCCAACCCCCAACCCCCTTCTAGCCTTTACAAACTCCCCATTTTACAGCCGCCCAGCGACCAACAACTATGCGCCATTGTTGTTCGTGGGGGCCAGCAGCGAAAATGTTTGTTGATAAACACAATTTATATGTGGCTATGTGTGTTTATGACCCGACCTGGCATTCGTTATACAGGTAGAGGGTGGGAGGCGACAGGTGCCTGGGTCGGACCAAAAAAGCGTTATCTGGCCAACGCCAGCGGATATGGCCTATTGAGCCAGTGTTTATGGGTCATTAGGGTGCGTGGTGACTGTGTGTGAAGCAAACATATTTTGGCAATAGCGGAGCCGCCTCTTTGGACGCCTTTTCTAGGTGTCCCCCTAATTAACATGCCATTGTCCTTGAGGTGAGAGCGCGTTAGCGATCGCTTCCGCTTTGGCCAAGTGCCAATCAGAAATCTGCATGCAAAGCACTCGAGAGCTGAGGAGCGGCCCGAGCTAAAGCGTTACATGCAAATAACTTTCTAAACCGACGGCTGCACCTTGACGGCTTCCTTTGGCAGGGAGGCACTGAGAGAAAATCTAAGGTTTCGAGGGGATCAATCAATAGAGAATGATTGAGGTCTTAAAATGCATGATTTTAGCAGTGAAAGATGTGAAGAAACGAATGTTACCGTTTTTAGGAGATTGCATACAATTCTCTTAAAAAGTTACTAAGAGAAGAATGAGTGACATTACTCTCTCCTTTTTCCTTGCTATATTAGCAATGTACAAGCAATAGCGAGCGGGAAAGTTCACTGCTTTCTAAGAGAGTTTAGCCTTTTCTCTCTCTGTTTCCCTCTCTCTGAGAGATAAGCTTTAAATACTTTATTATTTTCGCTCTTATTCGATAGCATCAACTTGAGCATAATAATGCCCAGTTTAGACCTTAAATACAACTTGCTGCAGGTTAGTCATCAAAAGTAACTTACTTTAAATCAAAAACTACAAAATAATTAATCTTATGCCACTGTTTCAACTCCCTAAAGTGTAAGTGTTGCTTCTTTAACATCTGTGTTAGCTCTTATCTCTATATATAGACTTAAATTGAAATCCCCAAAGCTCCTTAATTTGGCGAGTGTTTGGAAATGCAAATGCAATGGCCACCATCGGCTCGCGCCTGTCAATCAACGCAGGTCCCCAGGTGTTTGGCCCGGTAAGCAGCAAGTGTCCACTTGACTTCCGTTTCGTGTTGGTTTTGGTTTTGGGTTTTAGTTGCTCCTTGGCCGACGTTCCCGGAATCAAACGTGACGCATGGCTGTAATCTACTGCATTTGCCTTGCCTGCTCATAGTATTTGCATGGAAGCCGCTTGGCCCTTGTTTATATTTGCATAAATACTCGTATTTACACACGGACAGACATATGGCTGTGGCTTTCAGCTTTCAGCTTTCGGCGCCTTTCAGTTGAATAATTTCGATTTGACAATTGTGCGGGTCCCAACAATAGGGCCTATAAGCTGGCTTAAACGTATCACAATTCCTGTCCCAGTCCCAAGTGCGATCTCATTTCGATTCGGCAACATGGCACTCAATTATGTCGTCGTAATTTCCTGCTCGACACAATTATACGATGCTTATCGCCAGTCGGTTTTTAGCCATATTCGGCATCTTGGCTCACATGAAGTGTATTATGGTGAGCCCATAATAAATCTCCCAGCCGTGACTTGTCGTCAAATTATGCAAATTTCGAGTGTGGGCACAGTATCAGTGGATCGGAGGAGAGCGAATCCAGATGTGGGTCATCGACGTATCGATAACATCAACGCGTCGTCGTTGGGGATATAAGAGAGGCAGCAACTACTCGCATTTCTCATCACGCCTACGACTTTTTTGGAGCAGCGAGCTGGGAAACAATGCATTAACTACTTAGCTGGGCCCTAAGCCTCATACACACACGCTCGCTCATTCAGATGCAGATGCATCCACTTTTGGCCTCTTGTTTGACTTTGCCTAACACCATGGGCCCTGCTCTCTGCACTGACAAAATACACACACACACAGGGGTGCTCCGGTTCTCGAAATTGGTTTTCGATTTCGATTTGGCCAAAAGCTTTCGATTTCGATTTTAGGTGCTCCGGTTCTCGAGTACTTTTTGGTATCGTTTTGTTATCGGAATGTTTAATATTTTTTGTTGCTTAAAAAGCTGGCGTTGTTGGTTTAAATTGTTGGCAGAATGCTAAAAAGTGTTTAAGCTGTTAAATTATTTGTCTTAGGAGC
>VNJS01010355.1:0-23036 GCA_008042575.1 Drosophila watanabei | reverse complement strand
TAGCTGAGTGTTTCTTAACGACTTGTTCCGCCAACTGTCTGGCAACCTTAGCAACCAAATCGAAATGCCTTGTTGCCGACGGCAAAATTTGTGTTGTCAAATCTGAGGTGGGGTCAGAAATAAATTTTTTATAAAATAACTACGTCCCAGAATGATCATGTGGTGATGTGGAATAAACATCAATAGACCACTGAGCATACTATTTTTTTCCCTTAGCAAATAACATCTGATTTGATAAGAAAAAAGGCATTTACTTTTCATTTCGGCCAGATAAAGGTGCCCGTTTTGCAAATCGAAACCGGCTTACGATTTCGAGAACCGAAGCACCAATTCCCGTTTTCAAAATCGAAATCGCAAGAGCTTTTCGATTTCGAGAACCGGAGCAGGCCTGAAAATGTATACCTTTATCTTTGGATATTAAAATGCTAAATAAAGTTAGTTTCCTCTATTTTTATTTTACGCTTATTTTACGATCCGCAACCTACGCCAAAAAATTCAACAAAATAAACCCGGCGAGTGTCTGCTTTTGGCCAAGTTAACCTTTTAGTAGCTTTTAGTTGATTGTCAACTCATATTCCCCCCTACACCTTCCTCTCACCAAAAGAAAACCCTCCCCTTAAACCACTCAAATATTACTCTTAATGAGAAACACTCTTACGCTCTGTGGAGCGCCGCTCTCTTTTAACAGCAGCGCAAGAAACTCCAGTTGGAATAATCCAATAAGCGTACGCGAGAAGCGGCATAAAATGAGTGAGAGAGAGAGCTCCGCTGCTGTTAAACCGGCTGCTAAAGTTCCCACTCGCTGTTAACGCTCTCTGAACCACTCAATTTTTGAGTTTACAAGCAAAAAATCCTCAAAATACTGTTGAAACTCTCACGCATAACTGCTGCGCACTCGCTCTTGAGCGCTTTTGGTCTCTTGCTAACCGAAAACCAAAAACTGAAACCGCTTGATTTTGGAAATCCCATTTGCGCTCTACGCTTTGCGCTCATTCGTTTAATTAAACTCGCACCGAACGAACGTGTTTTTCTCCGCATTTTCCCTTCGCAAAAATCGCTTCGCTCGTGAAAGTCGAGTTGCGCCTGCCGGAGGAAAAATCGAAAGAAAAACCAGAAGATAAAAAAAAATAAAACACAAATAAAAACACAAACTCAGCTAAAGAGGAACCGCTTCAACACAAAGAGAACCAACAATAAACAAAATCTGCAAAGTAGCCAGAAGTGTAACTCAAAAAGCGCGCTAAAAAAATATCGCAAAAAGGAAAACCAAACTTGTATTGAAATTCGGAAAATTTATCGAAATATCGCGAAGGCACGTGTGTGCACGTGTGTGAGTCAAGTGAGTGTCAGTGTGTGACATCAGTGTGTGACAGTTAAGAAAAAAAAGGAAGAATATAAGAAGAAGCAGTCGTGTCAAGCGAATAAGAAAATTGCAAGAAAATCGACAAGAAATAGTGCAAAAAGCGAAGCTGCCTGGGGAATTGTTGTACGGGAAAATTGCAGACGTAAAAAGCTATTGTTTTTTATACATTCGCCGGCATCTTCATGACGTCACGTCGCAGCGCCGCCAGCGATAAAAGCAACAAAAGCAACAAGAGCGACAAGAGCAGCAACAACAACAACAGCTACTTCTGCAATATCGCGCGTGTTTAGTTACACACACACAGCAGCAGCAACAAAAGAGGTTAAAAATACATTTTTTAATTTACCAACAAAACGAAGGAAACAACAACAAGCAGCAACAACAACAACAAGTCAGCTGGACAACCGAAGGTGTTTATACTTACAAAAAAAAAACAGAAACTTAAACAAAAACAAAGAAACCAACAACAAATATTGTTGCTTCCTACTCCCTCTCGTCCCCTCTCTCTATCACCCCGTCTCCCTCTTTGTTTTGGTTATTTTGTTGTCTCTCCTCCTTCGCCAGCGTCTTGAGTTGAAGTTAGTTTTTTGTCTGCTCTCTTTTTTTTTATCTCCGCCTTATTCTGCGGTTTTGTTTGCTTGTTTTTGTTGTTTTTGTCGAATTTTCGGTGTTAAGTGAAACGGCGGAAATTCTCTTTTATGACGGGGAAAAATTAACTTTTTCAGGGAAAGTTATATTCAAAAGAAGTTAATAGAAAACGAAAGAATGCCAGCAAAAGTTAAGTCGAATTCCTACAAAGTGCAAGGGGAAACCTTTAAAATAATAACAGTTTGGTTAAAAAAGTGCTTTAAAAAGTTTAAAAATTGTGCTAAAATTAAGGGAATTTTTTTTATAATAGTTATTACTAAAGGAAGAAATAGTTAAACAAGTAAAATATAAAGTAAAATTATAAGAAATTATCTTTTGAGAGTTTTTGAAATAGTTGTATTACAGAAACATTTAAATTTTTATTCCACAAAAGTGTTTTTTTACTCTAAAATATTATTTATTTGATGTACAAAATTTATTTTATTGCAACAAAGAATTCAATTCCTTATTGCAATGAACTGAGCTAACTCTTAAATATACATGTTCAGCATTTTTATTACCCTAATAATATTATCTTAAACAAGAACAGTTCTAAGTTAGCACAGAAATTAGTGAAATTATAGAAATTTTATAAATGAGTCGTAAAAAAGCTTAATTTTTGGAAATAAAAATTAGTTTTCTTTCCACAATTAAATCTCATTATTAGAAAACTATCCTTACTTAGGATGAAACGCAGTTTTTGAATATATGCCAAAAGATATTCCAGGAAAAATGGTAAATTGTTGCATAGAACCCAAAAAAATATATAGAACATGAATTCAAAAATAAAAATCATTTTAAAAATATGCTAAAAGTAATTAAAATGAACGTAAAAAGTCAAAATGATGAATTTTACGAAACTCAATAGTAATAAAAGAACAAAATTTGAACCATATTTCAAAATATTTGGTGATTAATGTTCAGTTTGATTTTCTAGTTCGTGAAAATTTGTCTTTAAAAGAAACAGGTTCCGAAAGCCTAATTTTATGTCCAGTATTTGTACATTAAATACCAGTGCAAATTAAAATAAACTTGTGAATTAAGCACTTTTGCTAAGCAGCTGATTAGCACAAAAAAAAGTACTTTTGAATAGTTCCCCTTTGAGCTTGTATTATCAGAACTAGCGCTTAATCCGTTAAAATAAAATATTTCGTTCATTTGGTTCGCTTGCAAAGCCTAATGACCGAAAATCAAATTGAAATTGAGGCTAATGAACTGTGAAATAATAATTAAAATTCAACAAATTGCAAACCAAAATTTGTCAGAGTGAAAACGGAAAATGGCATTCCACATTATTGGGCATTGGACAAAATATATATATCAAAGATATATCAGGCATTTATTTTATATGCGTTGTTAATTAACTGAAAAAAGGAACAGCGACTTGGCCAAATCGTGTTGAAATATAATGCTTATTTAGCAATTTTTATTCTAAGACCGGACGAAATAAATAAATAGATCTGATTCAAGCGATTTTAAACAGTGCCTCCCGGTAGTATTAGTACAAGAAATAAAAATAATAATAAATATAAACAATTAATGATCGAATTATAAATATGTAAATGTTTTTAAAGGTTAAGTCAGCACATAATTCTTAAATCTAAAGCTATTTCTTGACTGTTTCAATTACTTAACTCAAGTCTTTTGCCCTATTAATTACTTGAAATTGATTTTATTTCTAATCAAGTTTCCTCAACTGAATTGCTAGCTATGAAACGCACTGTATCCGCACAACATGCAAAATACATAGACTGAAAAGTCACGTTTTTTTTTTATGTTATGGTTCTCCACCCCAAAAACCCCTTACTCTTGCCAAGTCGTAACCATTAAATTTATGTTTATTTCAGTCCGAGCTTCGGTTTTGGTTTCAGTTGCAAAAAATTACAAATAAAGATTGTTATTATAATTTTCCGATTTGTTTCGTTTTCCTTCGGTTGAGATATGCAAATTGAATTAGCTCTGCTAGAAAACCAAAGGCAAAACTTTGACACATTTCGCTTATATTTTACTTTTTTTTTTAACTAAAAGCCTTCATCATCATCTGCATCATCGGTAAAAAGTGTCAAAAATTGTGCGGTGGTGTTGTAAAATGTGAGGCAAAGAAATCGTTTGGAAAATGCCAAAATGAATTCTTATTTCTGTCCATTTGTTCAATACACTCTGACAAGTCATTCACTTTTACTGCGCCACTCGAAAGACTCGAACTCAAACTCAAACTCTAAACTCGTATCGAAACCCGAACTTAAGACGCCAAGAAAGAGGGGATTGGGCTGAAAACTTGAGGACTTTTGGCATGACTAATCGATTCGATTTTTCGCCAAAAGTCACAAAGATGAAGAAAAAAGAAAAAAACAGAAAACAGTGAGAAATTTATATGTGTTTGAGTTGTAGTACGAGTGTTTTGTGCTTTAAGCTCCTCTCAATAGGTCGTAAATATCGATAGGAGCACCCACCCGAAAGTCCCCTTCCTCCTCCATTCCGAGTGTCGAAAGTGTGGAAAAATCGCTGTTTTTACTTGTTTGTTTGTACGCTTCGCTTTTTAAGTTTGATGCGAGATGACAGCACTCGAAAAGGTGTCAGAGTTCAGGCGAAGGGTGCCAAAGGTGCGTCTAGAAAAATTCATAAGTTTCAAAACGAAGCCCACAACAAAAAGGTTTCATTAGCTCTGGAAATATATTAAATTTAGTATTTGTAGAAAACTAAATCAAAGGTTTGCTTAAATAAGTTATATGGTTTATATAAACGGATCTTAAACTGAAATATCAGATATAAGTCAAGACTCAAAAGGTTATTATATATTTAAACCAATTGAAGAAAACTTTCCTATTCTCTGAAACAATATTGCCTTAATTTTTCCCCAGAAATACTCTCATTCAGTTTCTGTTTAATATCCAGTTGTTCTTATATATTTTATTTTGCTTTCTTATAAACATTTCGCTTCCTTTTCAAAAGATTCTAGATTTCAATTTCGTTCTTTCTAGTTTTCATCTTTTTTGATATTTTGAAACATGTGCTCTCGTGCCTTTTTTTTTCGTCTTCTAAAAATATCAAAAACTTTTCTTCGCCTCCGTTTTTGTTTTTGGCTTTTTTTTTCAATAAGTGCTGAGCAGCTGCGACGCTGGCAGAGCGCGGAGGCAGCAAAACGAGTCGGGAAGAAAGAAGAAAACACAAAACAAATATCTATGTGTGGTTGGAAGAATCGTAAGAATAGGGTGACTCACTGCCAGCTGGAGTCTGAAATGGTAAAGGTGTTGAGAGATTTGAAAATTTAGGATATTTTACAGTTCTGTTGTTTGAAAGAGTTTGCTTTATAGCAAAATATTTCGTTTTCAGAAGCCCAAATCTTAAGACTTGTTAGAATACCTTCTCATAGTTACCAAAAAGATTCTAATTGGTTTCAGTTTCCTTCTAAATAATTTTATTTTAAAGAAAGATATGGTTTAAATAATTATAGTTCTGGTTCTAACTAGTTTTCTGTTCTGAAAAGTTCCCCAACTTCTAATTTTCTTGTAGTTTTCTTATTTGTTGATTTTATAATATTTGGAAAATTCCCATTTACATTTATTTCACACCTAATTTGCCCTCTATTACGGCTTCCTTAATTATAAAGGAGGTGTTGTACCCTAACATAATTCTCTTAGCACATGCCAAAAACACACAGAAACCAACAACAAAACCGAATCGAAAAAGAAATTTCGAACGTGTTTTGTTGGTTGTTGATGTTGTACCTCCGAGCATCCGAGTATCTGTGGCATCTCCCGTAACAAGCGACAGCTGCCGCACATTTTGGATGTATCTTTTTGGATGTATCTGCAGCTGTGCATCCACACGCACACACAGAGAGATGAGAAAGCCCCAAAACAGAAGCAGCAGCAGCAGCAGCCGAAAAACCTCACTTCCCATTTTGGCAGCATTTTGGAAGTGCTGCAAGCAGTCCAAAAATAAGTTCCCTTTTATTTTGTTCCTGCAACGTTATATTTTCTTTTTTTTTTGATGAGAGAGCAAATAACAAAGTTCTTAGACTTTTGCATAATGCTGAATAATATAATGTAAGCGTAGAGATGGGAAAATGTAGGCGATAGTATCGTTTATTTACTCATAAAATGTTAATTATTGTTTTAGAAATTATTTAGGAATATTAACAGTATCTTTTATGTTTTTTAAAAAATATTTTCCTTGATTTAAATCTTTTTTTTACTATAAATACTTGTCACCATTTCTACTTCGTCTCTCTTAACCCTTTGGCTGGCCCTTGGGCCAACGCACAATTGAGATCAATTGAAGGCAGAATTGATTGTTTAACCTTTTGGGGGAAAGAGCGAGCGACTGTTGTGCGGCATTCGAGGCGTGTCTGCAATGCGATTATGTGTACACAAATTAGTTCAAAGATTAACTCAATTCTCATTTCTGAATTAAGCATTTTTGTGAGGAATTTTGAATTTTTATAAATACCACTCTCCCGCTCTCCGGCGTCTATTTTGGGTTCCAAAAAGAGCAAAATATAAACATTAAATTAATTGGGCACACAAATCTATGACTCTCGACTCTCGTCTTCCTCGGTGAATTTTTAAATTTGTGCTGCGCGCTCTCGTATTTTCAAGATAAGCAAAAGTTTACGAATATGCCAAAAAATAGTATATGAGAGCGATAGAGAGCACAGCGCTCTCATTTATGAATTTTTGTTTTTGATTTCCCTCGTTTGCTTTTATTTTTTCGGCCTCTTCTTTCGGTGTCTGTATATATGTACACACATTATATAGCTTTCCTACCTCTGACGTAATTAGTGATGATCGCGTTTAACGTCTAAAGAAATTGATTTGGCTGTGTGAACAAAAATTTAAATATGAATTCGGTGGATAGATAGATGGAGGGAAACGTGACAAAGAGCTGTGAATTTGATTTCAAATAAGTTCGAGTTCGAGTTCACAAGGGACTAGGGCAAGGTTTTCAAAGAAAATGAAAGCCTGAGATTCAAGTTGATGGTTTTTCAATAAAGTTGAGTTCCAAGGTCTAAACTTGAATTGCTTTGAATTCGGTAATGAAAATATTGAACTTTGATCTTTAAAAAAATAAAGAAGGGAAGTGGAAATCATTATATAGTAACCTTACTTATCAAGCCCTGAAATCCAATAGCTCTCGTTTTACTTAATAATTCCTTTATTCACGCTTTCGGCACGCTTCGTCTTCAGTTGCTTTCCCATTAGTCATAGCCATAGGACCATATATAGACCGATCTGCAGATCTTTTCAGCACCCATATTCGAAAGCTCTGCCAAATTATACACAGACACCAAATAAGGGACAGCAGCCTGAAAAATGCAATCCGCAGTGAATATGAATGTATCTGCTTTTATCTGAGCAGCAACTTTCGAAAGAGATTTCACAAAGCAGAAAAAAAAACACTAATAGCTGTCAATGAAATCAGTCAGCGAGTCAAGGAACATTAAGAAGAGCAGAGAAAAGATAAACATTTGTGGCCCACGCATCGTGTACTACCAAATTAATTAGCCAAGTCAAGACGAATGACAATGAGAATTAATTAGGCAAGTCAAAAACTCCATTTTTGGTGAAGTTTTTGGCCAAAAGAATCAAATGGAGCCCACCTGCATGACATAATCCCAAACGATCATTTAACCGTTTGCCATTTATGGCTGACATTTAAGTCTTACCATCTTTTGATGGTATTTTCGTAGACTGAAAGTTTCCTGTTTCCAACTGCAGTTTTAGCTTAGTATATTTCCGTTTGACTGGGTAATCTTTTGCAAATATTTGCAAAATATAATAAGAGCTATCTCTAAGCCATATTTATATTTTTGCAAATATATGTATATAGACACCTATAACTCTCTTCGTATCTTATCTAGTTTATTGATAGCAACCTCCCCGGTTTTCACCTATTTCTTTCACTTTTTTTTATGGTCGCATCGTTAGGTATATGTGTCATAGCTCTGGGGTGGGCCCTGGGTTTGTTTTATATTTTTTATTTTTGTTATTTTTCTCTGCCGGCGGTGTTAGAGGAGCATTGTATAATGTTGCAGAGCCAACGAGCGGTTACTGACCGATGTTTTGCTACGGCTTCGCTTGCGTAAATGTTTCTTTAAATGCATTAACTTGTCGCCGTCGGGGTGAGAGTTACAAGTCTGCGTTTTTCGCTGTTGTTTTTGGCCCTCGGAGGCAACTTGTGTTGTGTTGTGTTGTGCTCCGTCCTTAGTCATAACTTTGCCCCGTGCGGGTTAACTTCGTGTGCGAGTCGAGCTGATATAGTCGTCGTTGTCGTATACCGATTCTCATGACTGGCGCATATCTAAAAAAAAAAGTATTAAATATATACTGCAAATACAGAATATACAATATACGCTTTCACAGCCAACTGTGAACTGTTGGCAGCGCTACACACATTTGTTGTATATTCGTCGTCTTATCAGCAAAACACTCTCGATTCGGTATGGGTTCTACGTAATGTGGGGCATGTGTGTTGGGAAATGGATGGCTGGATAAGTTATTGAGAGCGGATAATTGATTGAAACTGAACGACTGGACTGCTAAGGTTATAGTGTTCAAATTATGCTAAAAAGTTTGGTTTAATATATATATATATATTTTAATTTTCATCAAATACTATTTTTATTAGAACGATTAAGGCATTACCTTCATAATCTTATCGTATCTAATCATCCAATAATTGTTTCTTATCAATTTTTTGATTTTTAATGTATACAAATTGGTTTTTAAGCTTAGCTTTTTTGTCAGTAGTAAATCTATCTTAAGGATTTCATTAAAAGGAATGTTAAATTAAAGGTATTACTTGCATTCATGAAATAGTAAAGTTATTACATACCTAAAAAATAGTAATATAAAATTGTAGCCTCCTTTCTTTTCTTACTTACTTTTCCCATATTTGTAAATTTCTTTAAACATTTCCTCTTGTTTTTTACAAGAACCTACAACTTGTTTAGCTTGAAAATAACCCCCATATGTTGTATTCCAAAATGCAATTAGGATTGCCCCAAAAATTCTGACGACAGCACAGCTGCCTTTTTCCGTTTTTCGTGTTGACTCAGCTTGCATAAACATTTATGAAATGTGAATGTGAACAAATATTTAGTGGGCCTGCGTTAACCACCTCAGAAATTAACAGTTTTTCTTCAATCTTCACTCTCTTTTGTGGACTGGCTGCCGGTTTCTCTGATTCTCAGACTTCACTTCACTGCCTCTCTTTTTTTCGGCAAGTTTAACCTTCAAAAAAACATATTGAAACCGAAAAAAAACCTGAAAAAAAAGAAAAGAAAACAAAACCTACGGACCAAAACTTGTTGAACTTGTTTGTCTTTGGGGTCTGGGTCTACATCAATTTGCATCGCTTTTTGTCCGCAGGTTTTTATATCTCTTTTTCTCCTCTTAATGATTTTTTAATAACCGAATTGTGAGGGTCCTTATGTGAGATCGGGCGAAGGTTGATTGTAGGTCGGCGGATGCACCAATCGACGGATTATACTGTATATATCCGCGCAGTCAGGAGAACCTTCGGATTATTCTTGGCCCAATTTTCACGTCTAAACACTATTCGGAAGTTTATTTTCGTGGCGAGTTTTCCACAGCCGCTTCTGGCCATAAATTTCCCGAACTGCGTCAATGACACGGCTGCTAATTTCTGTTTCTGTTTCGATTTCAGCGTCCGAATCTCTGTATCTGTTGGCTATAATGGCTTCTATATATTCTATATAGCCTGATGCCCAGCCACGTCCGCCCGTGTGGGCGTTGTTGCGTGTTCTTATTTTTTTTTCATCACTTTTCGGTGTCAGTATAGAGATTTTTCGCTTTAGCCGAAAAAAAGTTTTCAAGAATTATTTTAATACATGCCATAAACATTAGCCCACACACACACACACTCGCAGATGATGGGACTTCAATTTCTCAGCTCATAAATTAAGTTAGAATTTATATCTTTGGAAATCAAGTTGAAATACGGAAAAGCAATTTGCAGCTGACATCATGCGGACGTATCCACAAATCCATATACTAACGAAAAATATATAGATACACGAGTGTGTATCTGTGTGTATACTCTATAAAGTTTATTAATTGTCTTGGCCGGTATCTTTTCAAATTGACTTGGCTGAGATAATTTAGTGTCGGTGTGTCGGTGCCATATCTTTCGAAATGCCAAATGTCTAGAGATAGGAAATTTTGGTAGTCTCTGGTTTCCAGAATAATTCTAATTGAACTGAAGGGGAAATGCTGAGAAAGGTTTTTCGTTTTTTAATATATATTTTGCAGGAATTTTTGTTGATTTCCATTAGCATTTGATTTTCTAAATATTTGTGTGATAGGTTTATTACTTTCTAAAAAAAAACAAGTCTGGCAATTTTATATCTTTTAGCTATCACAGGAAATTAACTAATCTTTTGATTTATACATTCCTATTAATTGCTGAATATGATTTTTTAAAGGTTTATGGATATTTAAAAAGATTCACCAATGTTCCTTGCTATGCTCTAAGATTTTCCTAATTTAAATAAACACCTTTTCATGCACATTTTACCTTTAAAACTTTAAAGATTCCTTTACCTGTGTTTAACCTTTATTTAAATTTAAATTGCAACACAAGTTCAACAATTTCATAATCGATTTTCGTAACTTTCCAAAGAACACACACCCCCTGCCCAGCCTTAAATTACAAATACAAATAAATAAAAGCATAGAGAAAACGTTGGGCGCAGAAAAAGCTTTAATAGATTTTCATTTTTCGTTAAAAAACTTTGATTCATATGCCGCTTCGGCTGATAAGATAAGATTAAAGCCACACACAAACACACGATTACAACAAGAGCAACAACTATTGCAAGCCGGCAGGCAAATAAAGATAAAAACAAACTCAAACAAAGTACAATGCAAGGGGGGGGGGGGAGGAGGGGCAAGGCAAACAAACAAAAACAATCCCCAAATGCTAATAACAACAAAATATAAATATCAAATTGTGTGCCGTCATCGATGATTGAATCACTTGCGGCGGCTTTACAGAAACACTTATATTTTCACTTCTCCCCAACTATTTCCGAATATATTTATTTATATATATGTATACAATTTTTTACAGTACTTGATTAATTGAGAATAAAGATAGAATATCGAATATATATATCTTTTGATCGGTAAGTTTAACCATATTATTCCCTTTGCTATACGAGATAGAACTACGACTGACTCTCTCTCTGCGGCGGTGTGTCTCTCTTGAATGTTGCTTTGGCTAAACGATCGAAAATTAAAACAAAATATACACCGCTGATCCGCGTCCGAATAAATATATATATATATAAATCTGTATATCTCTGCGAAAATTAGTGCACTTTAGTTGATAATATTTATTCGTAGTATTAATTATTATTTTGGTCTATGTGCATTGCGCTGAACTGCCTTAGGGTCTAGGCTTAATTTGGCTATTTTTGGCTGTGGCTATTGGCTCTCGGCTCCCCTGCGTCCCCCTCTCCAGGAAGCTGCTGCAAACTGGATGCCAATCGCTGCTCACGCTCTATATATATATATATATACTCATAGATACATATACAAATACAGCCAGATATCCGTTCGCGGCGGACTATTTTTAGTGACTATATCATAAGTTGTATGGAACGAGAACTTTTATTTTTGCACACCATTCGCTCATATTTAGCATAGGAATCTATCGCAAATAAAAATAAATACTCTGTACTATGGATATGTCTGTCTACCGTCTTTTGTTTATGTCTTATCATTTGAGCATTTTGCATTCTGCATAAACCATAACACCAACGATCTGCGCATTACTAACCCCCAAAGAGTGTAATACCAACCAAACATGATCAGTTTCCACATCTCACACATCTCTCTCTCTCTCTCTCTCTCTCTCTCTGTCTCTCTCTCGGAATATATATCTATCTATCTGTCTCTGTCTTTCGCCATTCTATTTATCTGTCTTGGAATGTGAAACCAAGTTGGTATGATCCTAAAGTTCTATTTCTCTCTTTTACTCTCATTTCAGATAATGTAAAATCAGCTTACACACAAAAAAAAGCAGTAAAATATATATATATAAAATAAAAGCAAAATTAACAGCTGCGTCTATCTATAGATATATATACACCAACACACATCTATATATATATTTGAATAAGCGTTCGATTTGAATCAAAATTATATAGCCCAAGCTATCAGCTATCCCCACAAGCTTTGTACTCCACAAAAACGCTAAAGAACTAAAGAAAACCAACTGAAATCATACTACCATCAACTATAGATCTATATGCTATATGTATTACACATAAATAGGTGCTGATCTGTGCTCTTGATTTTAGTGTTTTTTGTGTGTGCGTGCCGCGAATAAGGAGCGAATAAGAAAAAAGCTAAAAACAAAACAGAAAATCTTTGAAAACACTTTCTAGTCGCTAGGCTATATAAACTCCAGCTAACCCAGATCCGTAACCAGATATATATAGTTATATATATAAATATAACCCCAAAAACAAACACGATGGCCAACGTTGTCAATATGAACAGCCTGCTCAACGGCAAGGACTCGCGCTGGCTGCAACTGGAGGTCTGTCGGGAGTTTCAGCGCAACAAATGTTCGCGCCAGGACACCGAGTGCAAGTTCGCCCATCCCCCGGCCAACGTGGAGGTGCAGAACGGCAAGGTCACCGCCTGTTACGACAGCATCAAGGTCAGTATTCCCCCAAAGCCTAAGACCCTTACGAAAATACGAAACCCCACCCCCTTCTTACCCCACTCTATTGCTTCGTGTGACTCGTAGACCGTAAGCTTCAAGTCTTTTATAATTTCTCATCCCACAAAAAATAAGAAAATGATAAGAACCAATACCGAAATCCCGATTTTAGGGCCTCAACGAAAACTGATCTTGTCTCGCTTTTGTTGTTTGTGCTTTTGTGCTTTTATAAACTCCATTTTGTTTTTGGTATCTCTGTGCTTCTATAAATACTATATATACATATATATCCTAAATACACACTATATACCTAGTGGCTGTCTCTCTAAACTTAATTAAACGCAGCTGAAGCGCCGAGCTGAGCTTGAGAATTGTGTGTGCGTGAGTTTGGCTTGAGTCTTGGGTCCCGAGTAGAAGGCTTTGGCTTTTGGCTTACAAATAAGAGAGTTCCACAAATCCACCAATCGAAACCTCATTTAAATAACCTAATTAGAATGAAGCGCAGGGAAAGGCGTCAAGTTTTTCCCTGTGCACTAATTTAAAGCAATTAAATAACTTCAAATTGTTTATCACCGTTCGAGTGATTTTTAGGCCTCGCAACTCTTAGACATGGACAACTTCAAGGTAAAGCTCAAATAATTAAAATATTAAATTAAGTCTTTCTTTTAGATGTAAGAGTATCTAGCCCCCTTTACCTCGAACCTCAATCTGAATCTGAGTCTATTGATCTTTTCGTTAATTTCTTGCTATTTGTTACCTGACACAAACAACCTGCCTGCCGAAGGGCAAGAAAAATCAAAATCAAAGGCAAAGCGGATTCCCGGATTCCCTGAATTTTTGTTTTCCACTGAAGCAAAAAAGGCAACGCGGCAAATTAGCGGCAAGGCGAGCTAAAATGGTGAAAGCAGCTCCTTTTTTGTTCCTTCAGCAGGACAATGGCGGGCAACAAAAAATTAAGTTGCCTCTCCTGTGGGGTGTTTTTTTTTTGCGGGTGTTTTTCTTATAAAGCTCTTTGTTTTTTAGCCGCAACAAAACAAACAACTGCCAAAAGAATGGCAACATAAAGTTGAGTATTTTATGTATACTATATAATGCTGACAAAATGCCATCATCATCAGGATAGAAAGGAGGAGGAGGAGGAGGGACTGTAGCATCACCATCAAATTTGTGACAGCATAAAAAATTACGTTTTGAAAATTCTGGCTGCCGCTTTTTAGGCGTCGCTACCAGCAGCAGCTTGTTTGGCCAACGGCCTTTTGTTATGCCAAACACAAAAAAATAAAAGAGAGAACCCAAAGCTAGTCAGGTCCTTAAAGTTGGGCATAGTTCGTCCTTTTTGCCACCTCCGCCTCCGTTCTCGTCGCTCTTGAGTCGAGTGTGCAAACAATAGTTAAAACTGATGTTTGTAAGTAGCTCCACGGCTCAGAGGGTATATATATATCTATATATATACTTTTTTTTGCGAAAGGTTGGCGGATGGGGAGTCCTTGTTAATTGAGCCACTGGCTGGTCCTACCATCTTTGCCTTGTTTGCCTTTTGGGCCGAAGCCTCAATGAATGTATTAGTCATATTACAAAATGTTCTTTGTTCGTTGGTAAAAGCGGAAAGAAGTTATTTATAAGGCTGCTCTTAAAATATAGATGTTTTCTTATAAAGGTTTTAGTGATAACTCAGGCTTTGAAAGTAGAATAAAGCACTTTGGAGGATCTTTCTTTGCTTGGTATTAAAATAAGGTTAGTATAGGGTTAGTTTGCAGTTGAATAATCCAAAAAAATATATCTCTATCTTAGTTTTTTTTTGTTACAACATAAGGAGTCCTTTAATACAGCCTTCAATAGGTTCAAAATATAAATCTCCTGTTTCTTTATTTGACTGAAATATTACTAAATAAAGTGTTCTTTAATATAGTCTTTAATAGTTCAAAGAACAACTCTCTCTTATGATTATTTAGTTCAGCGAACATCCCCTCATAAATGAATTTCACATTTAATATTCATAATTTGTTGGTCAGCTCCACTTCAGACTTCACTATTTGTCCGAATATATGGTCCAAGCCATCATTAATCTAACCCAGACCCAGACCCTACCAATGCCAATTATCCTTGATGGATCATTAGGAGCGGGTTGGCCATGAAAATCTCATAAGCCTTTTGGCAATTATCCGAAGCCACAGCTGCGTGATAAGCGAGTTCTGACTGCAGGATCAACATCATCTGTGTGGGACAGCAGAGGCGGCAGCTGCAAGCTGGATAAGGATGTAAAAAGGACACACAAACACACACATGGCAAGTGACCCTTGGGCACTTGTAGTTTTTGCCTGGCTGGGCGGCAAATAAAGCTCAGACATTCATTGCCCACAAATTAATTGTGTTATCCTATTAATTAACTATGCAGTAAAGTTGCCGAGCAATTTCGTTTCGCCGAGCGTTTTCCTCCACCAGCCTCTCCGCATTTTTCCCATTTTCCCGCCTCCCTTTTTGAGTGCTGTAATTGTAGGCGAGTGTGTTTGCACTCATTTTCACCTCTTTTTGTCCCCACCGAGAGTTTTCATACTCGTACACATATACTCAAGTGTATGTGTGTGTGTGCTTGACACACAAAACCGAGCTGGGCTTAAATGTTTAACGAACTTAAACGTGGCAAGTAACCAGCACATAATACATACATATATACATACGTATGTATAATGGTAGCCAGTTCGAGGACGAAAGGCCTATGTACAAGTCCTTGTGATTGTACATGCCACGTGTACTTGGGTGTATTTAAACTTTTCTCTTTCTCCGCGAACGCGACACTAATTTATGGCTACATTGCCGCATTGTAGACTTTCAAATGCCTTTTTTTCCACAAAGAACAAGTTGAAGTAGAGTTTAAAGAGGGAATTGGGTCAATGCCGGGATTGAAGGTGATTATCCTTACTTATATAGCGGGAAATCAATGGGATCTAAGTGAGGAAATAATAAATATTTAAATATAGTAAATTGCACATTTATTAACTTTCAAGTTTCTAGTTACAAAAGTTACTGCATCTCCTTGTCTACTTGTTCTAGCTAAACTATAAAATATTTACAAAAATCCTTTTCTAAAGTAAATGCCTTTTAGCTTAGTCAAGCGTTGCTTTCTTTTGCCCAGCAAAACCTCTGACCCTTTCAGCAAATTGGCTTCATTTCATTGGTAATTTCCCCTCAATTTAATTTGACCACAATGAGCCATCTGAAAATTTAAAAGCCACTTGGAAAGGAAGCGTCAGAACCAGAACCAGAGCCACAGCGGAGAATGAAAGTGAGAGCTGAGAGCTGAGAGGAGAAGGAAGTAAAAAGGACATAAGAATGGGGCGAAAAATCGCATAGCCACAACATAAAACATTTTCCGGTTTATAATTTTCTTGTCAACACAATTTTCACGCCATGCTCTGGCGCTGTGCTATGGCGACCTCGCTGGGAAAAATTGCCCCTCGATTTTCCCCGAGAGTTTTTCTGGGCTGCCGGTTGGCTGGTGGCACTTTATCCAGCCGCCAGCCTTGCAGCCTCTCAACATCCTTGCCTCTCCCTTGGCATCCTTTCGCGCGCTTTTGCTACTTAACCAACTGTAAAGCTCTCGGCCATATTGTGTGGCACCTTATTTTTCTATTATATTCCGCCAACACTGCCGCTGCAACATATTTTCCGCGTCGGCCGTACTTTCTCCTCTCTCTCTCTGCCCACACCGCTTTTCCCTTTCGGCGGGCCAACAAAAGTCAAGTTCCCATGCCATGCAAATTATGGTCGAAAAGAATGAAAGAAAATGGCGGCGGGGACGCGGCAAAAGAAAATGAAAATGGCAACTCTTCCGCTTGCAAAAAAAAAAAAGTAAAGAGAAGAAAAGACAAAACACAGAGGGGCAGAGCTGGCAAAGATAGGTTGTGGAACAAAGCTTACCACTTTGACATCCTTCGGGGCTTCTGTGTTGTTGTTTATTCCAATTTCGTAGTTGACGCTTGAATTTCCGGTCCGCCTGGGGGCCCTGCCTCGGAAATACTTTGGTAATTAAATTTTAAAGACAACAGGAAACTCTCTCTGGTTCTGGCTCTGGCAAGGACCTCCTCTGATTCTGCTCACTCACCCACATATTCAATGTCATCCAATTATTTTTAATTCCATTATGTGTCCCTCTCTCTCTATTGCTCTCTATTTTTTTTTATTATATGCTTCTCCAATTTGCCATGAAAAATCGCTGGACAGCATTGAAATCGATAATAATAATAAGCAGCCGGGCAGAAGAAATGAATGGCAAGAGCAACTTAATGTACAAAATAAACCGAAAACGAAGGAAAGAAGCGCAAATCCAATTTAAATAAAAAACTTTCCAGAAACTGGGAAATAGAGCGCACACAAATGAGAGGAACTGAAAGCGAAGAGGAATCATCAATAGTTGGAAGGAAAGTAAAGAAAAGAAAGAAGGAAAAAATGGTAATGCAAAGAAAAGAGCGAAAACTTTGCGGTTGTCATTGAATCAATTTGTAAAAATTGAGATTTTTTTCTTTATCGGGTAATTGGTGAAAAGGAAACAACTTGACATGCTTAGCTCGTTGCCAGGGAAGCGTTTTTATATTTCTCAATAATGATTGCCTTAAAGTTGCCTTTAAATATCCAGTTCAAACATGCACATATCCTTCAAGATACCGCTACAATTGAAATTCCTTAAGACTGCATAAATCCCTCGTTTGCCTTAAGGCATCACCGAAAATCAGTTTCAAGTGCAGTGTCTGGGTCCACCATCAAGTGCCATTATATACATATACATATAGATATATATCCCCCCTTCCCACCTATGACATTATCCTTGCAACATTCTGCTTGCCAGGCGCGCCTAATTTGTTATGCCTTACACACGTTGCACTTGGAAATTCCGCAACAAACTTCAAGTCAATAACTCAGCAGAGCAACTCCTGCAGCAGGGCCAGGCACCAGGACCAGGATATTTCTCCCACCAGCACTTAATGCATTATGCAACAGCAAGTTGTGGCATGTCCTTGCACATGCCCACACTCACATGTGTGCGAGTGTGCCATTTCGCAGTTGCTGAAACCTACACAATTCATTCGTCCTGTCGCCTTGCGAGGACTCGCCCGCCGCTCTTCTCCACTTCTTGCACCTCGCACCGAGTCTGAGTCCCGATTCCGGAACGTGACTGCAAATCGAGCGGGCGAGCGCATGCCTTAAATAAAATAAATGGCACATTATCAATATAAACAAGAGGACGTCGCCGAAGGAGTCGCGTCGCGTACGCGAGTTGCAAGCGTAAAGTTGTTAAGTTACTTAAGCCAACAAATGAAGCGGGCCAAGATGGAGCGAGGTGCTTTTCCCACTGCCGGATTCCCAATTCCGTAGCAGCAATTCGCAGCATTTCCACCCTTCCCCCTTTGCTCTTCCTGAGCCAGTCACGAGCCTGACAAATTGCACTTGGGCGCTTCACCTTCCCCCCTCGCTAGACTCTCACGAGTCCTTTGCCAGATAAACTTTCCCGTTCTGACCAACAACAAACAGGTCCCTGCTCGGGCGCCAATTTCTTTTCATATGACCAAAGACAAAGGCAAAGCAAAAACTAATGCCCGGCCGGGATGAATATAAATGCGAGCCAGGATCTCTCTCAACCATTCCGTTAGTTCCTTTCAATGAAAAATGTCACAAGTTTTCCGCTGCTTTTAATGCAATGCCGGCGACAGGACACGGAAGGGGAGATGGGGGTGTGCATATGGCTCCTTCTACAAATAAATATTTTTCACTTTTGGACTCTGGCACCGGCACTGGCACTGGCACTGGGGGACTGGCAATTTCATTCCGGCGACACATCGAAGAGAGATTATATATTCATACGAGTGTCAATCAGACGAATAAAGTCCGGACTCCGGAGACAGGTGACTACTCTTTGGGCTGATCAAGTCACCTTTGAGTGACTGTCTTGGATTATTTGGCAGCAGTGAAAGAGTAGGAAAAATATGACGAAGGCTGTTACGTTGCTGATTGAATTTGGATTAACAAAAAGGAGAATGGGAAATGTGTCGCTCTATTTGAGTGACAAGTGGAATTTTAAAGCAAAGTCGCGGAATTACACGCCTATTTTTTTTTAGGGAGAAATTCAATTAAAATCCAATAATCAAACAATCAGTCAATGAAATGTAAATAATTGCTCTCCACTTGACATTAAAGAAAATTCCCCGCTTTAAGCCACAACTCAGACTGAGTCTGAGCCCGCCTTTTTTTTCCTCCCCAATATCTTTCTCTGTTTTTCTCGAGCGACAGCTAAGCGTCAAACTAAGTAGGAAAAGGAAAAGCAGAAACACAGACCGCTTCCAATGAAAATCGAGATCAATAAAAACGTCATTCAATTTATTTTCAATTTTTGCGGAACGCGCGAACGAAATGAGACGTGTGTGTGTGGAGAAAAGAAGCCGAGGCACCGAAGGGATAGGAGGCGTGGCAAAGAGGGAGGAGGAGGGCCTAACAAATAATGGCAGACAGAAAACCCAATAAATTTAAAGAAGAAAAGCCAGCGAGCGGCGGGACTCAAGCAATGACTAACTGCAGAGCAGGATGCGGTGTGTGTGTGTGAGTGTGCGGTGGTATCCTTATATCCTTGAAAGTGTTCGCTGGGGAGACTCCCTGTGTGTATGCATCTCTGTTTGGGTATATCAAATAACTTTGACTTTACACATTATTAAACCGCAATGTCGTCGACGAGTGGTGAAATAAAGCGAGACAAACAAACAAAGCAGCGTCACATTTGTAAGGATTGCAAAAGGACGACATTGCTTGCCACAATGCTCCCTTTCGAGAGCTGCAGCACAATCTGCTCCTGTTGCATTTCGCGTCCCACGCTTGACAAACTCGACAAACAATTGTCAGCCTTGTCGGCACTCCATCGCCTTGCCAGGCCAGGCCGCACCAGGATGCAGGGATGTAAGAATACTAGGATGCCAGGACTCCTTCTTGGTCTGCCCGAGCCTCGCTCCTTTTGTCTTGACTGTTGCATTTTTGAAGAGAAATTGATTAAAGCCGGTCGGTCGGTCGGTCGCTGCAAATTGTTTGCCCAGTAAACTTAAAGCTCCTTGAATGGACTACTACTCCTTGCATTTTCTCAACCTCCAAGCTTCCTGTGCCCCTTCTTTTTCTCTCTTTCTCTCTCTTGGTGTTTTTCTTTTTCCTTCCTTTTTGCGCGCTCGCTCCTTTCAGTCGAGTGGCGCATTTTCTTTTGCCTCGGGCGTTGCGGCAAAGTCAATGAGTGGCAATATGCCACCAATAATTCAGGTCACGCGAGATGTCGTCGCTGTCCTTGCCACCGTCTTGGTCCTTGGCGTCTTCGGGCTGGGTTTCTTACAGTGGGTGAGCTTGTGGAAAAATCTGGGAAAATCTAGAAAATATTTAATGGAGTTTTGGCTTGTGTATAATTAATAATATAAATGTGGTAAGAAGAGAATTAGTTTACCTTAAATTACACTTGCTTTTTAGGCTTTAAAATATTAAATTCTTCATCTAGAAAAGTTGTATATTGAAACTATACTATTTATAGAAAATTTATGGTTTTATTTTTCTCTAAAAATTAAGTTGCATCTCTCTTTTTTTTGCCATATTATCCAGTGTGCGTCATTGTCTTCGACTTAGACTCAACGTCATTTGCTGGCTTTAAGCCCACGCTCTCAGCTCTTGGTCCTGCTCCTGCTCCTGCTCCTGCTGCTGCACCTCCTCCACGCTGAGCCCCTCGGCGTTTGGGTGTATTGTGGAATGTTCTATTGCCGTTTCGGTTCCTTTGCTTTTTTTTTTATATTTTCTCCTTTTTGTAGTTGTTGTCGCACACATCCGCATTGTGTGCCCCATTGTGTGCTGATGTCGTTAGGCCATCTTGCTGGCACTTCGCCTGCCATGCCTCCCACTTCCATGCCGCTCCCCATTTGCAACCCTTTCTCCATCTGCCGGTTGGTTGCTGCAATTTTAATGAAGCTGCGGCATGCGGCAAGCAGCGCCTTCGAGCTGCACGCGCCATGGAGCAACTTGCGCTTTTTATGCTCCAGGATCTGAACGGGAAAGGGGGGGCTGCTGGTTGCTCGATGATGATGCCGCCGCCTCGGTTGCCATTGTTAAATGAGCTTTACATGACAGCTGCCGCTCTGGGTCGAAAACTGCAACTCCATCCCCGTTTTATACAGGCAGGAAAAATATTAGGAGCCTAAAGATACTTTTAGAAACAGGAAATGTTTGAGATTTATGCTGGAATCTGTGTGATAATACTTGAAATTTTAATTAAGAAATATTTCTTCAGTAAATTTTTGCAAAATATTCATCATTAGGAACTATAATGGATTCCCGCACTTAAAATATTTATTTTATTTATCTAATATCAGAAACCTTACTTTTTGATTGAAAAAATATTTAAAATGTGTTGCATTTCTTTCAAAAAATATCAAATATATGTTCTAAACTAAATTAAGTAGAATTCCCAACTTTAAAATACACAGTTTCCCTCAGTGCAGGGTCTGGCTCCTAACGAGAAATTCAATTTCTCTCTACGGCTGGTCAAATTTCGAGACTGTCTGTCAATTGGGATTGCAAGTTTTTTGGGGGCTCCAGGAGCCGGCGGGACGAGAGGCTAATAAATGAAAATCCACAGAGGATGAGTGTGGGGTGGCTGAGAGACGGAGAAAGGATAATACTCCCCTTAGACTTCCGGAGAGCGTTTGCCTTTTGAATAAATGCCATAATTTATGGTCAAAAGTTTGCCTGTGCACACATTTTGCGGCAAACACTTGAAGCGCAGCTATTTAGAAGCTCCAAACCCCCTTCCTCCGAGCCATTTCCCTGGTCATTTGATGATGATGATGACTACATGGGATCCATCTCCATTTTCCATCTGCATTCTGGGGACTCAGACTCACTCCCATTGCAGATTTTGCAGTTCATCTGAAAAGTTTGCTCGGTTACATTTCGGTGTCCATTAGTGTAATTTAGAACTCAAGTCTCGGACTAGGACTAGGACTCGGTCTTGGTCTTGCTCTCCTTCGACTTCTATTTTCGGTTGTGAAAAAAAGAACCAAAATGAAAATAAAGGAAGAAGAATGGAAAAAGGCAAACCAAAAATAGAAAGATATTCAATTTACTTAATAGTTTCGGGATGGCACAGCACCGGGTCATCAAATTACAGAGGTGCCAGGCCGGACAGGGGCTGAAAATAAAGCAAACAGGACTGGGAGCAGGGCAGGTGCTTATCATATTCCATACTATATAATACTATATATATAATCTAGGGGTTGACAAAAACATTCCGGGGAGTTGCCTTTGGCATTTCTTGCTTTGTTTGCCCAGCAATGCCCCTCCCCGATGATGATGAAAATCAAATGAAGCGGTGCGGGAGGGAGCGCCTTTCGGAGTGGAGGAGTGGAAAATGCTAATCAACAATGGAATCGATAAATGTTTGAATTGTGTTCGGCCCCCGCCCGCCGTTCCTTGTCTATATATATATATCTGCAAAAAGTGAACAATGAAGGCCAGGAATACACTCGTACTGTCGCTTACACATCGAATTTGCATATTATGAGATAGCTGCGGAGGTGGGGCTCTGAGAGTTCATTGGAATTTGTGTTTGGCAAAGGAAATGAAATATTTTCAATGAATAAAACTAAAGGCTGTCAGGGGAGTTGATTTGCCAAGCCGGAATGGGAGATAAAATTAAATTACTTTAAGCATGAAAAGGTGCTATTCATATTTTAAATAGCATTGCTTTTGTAATGGGTTCTATGAAGGGAAAAGTCCTTAAATTGAAGACTCAATTCTAGAAGATAAAGTGGAATATTATTTACACGTTTTTCCTTATCTTCTGATAAAGAAAAATATTTGTTATAATTTACAAATTAATTTATATCTCTTAATTGCTCACCGTTTACATTTATGATTTAATCGTGGCAACATTGTATTTGCTTTCCTCAAAAAATCACCCAAAAAAGCAACGTTGAAATTTCCTTATTTCGTCCCCCTTCCTCCCCGGGAAAATGGCCGAGCAATCAATGGATTACTTCCGTCATTTAGCCTGGGTTTTCAAACACATGCGTGTGCACGCGAAATCAATATTGAAAGCTGGAGCTTAGCCACTCCCCGCCGCCACCTTCCATCGAACTGACAGCACAATTTAAGTTGCCGGCTCTTGGCCTGGCCAAAATCAACAAATATCTTTCTCCGGTATACAAAATCCCAGTCTCTCTTGTTGTTTTTTTTTTTCTTCTTTTTGCGAAATTGAAAATGCGCAAAGCGCCTGTTTAAGCATTTCAATTGATATCCATCAGCAAAGTGGCGCAACAGCAGCAGCAGCAGCGGCAGCAGC
>VNJS01010346.1:0-10081 GCA_008042575.1 Drosophila watanabei | reverse complement strand
TTTCATATATGAATAGTGAAAATCATACATTTTCCACTTTGATAATTCTAAAACTACGAAACCTAAGTGGAGCGGTTTATCACAAACGATATGTAATTTCTTTAATTTAATTGCATATAGTTTGTCAGTAAATTTAGTTGCGCTATGGAAATTTGAACGACTTATTAAGTCCATAGCACATAACCTTTGACGTCCGCCTTGTGGACCAATGGTTGAGGCTTCCCACTCAGTCACTAACCGCACATCGACACGCTTTTCGTTCGATTCAAGACATTTTCCATAAATTGAATTATTAAGGAGCTTGAAAAAATCTTTTTCAAAAGTGTTTTTAGCCCTGGTTCTGTGCTCTGTATTTAAATCAATATATATTTTCAACCAGGGCTCCTGTTTGAACTGTATGACGGAGTGAATCTTTTTAAGCTTCAAACCATTCATTTAACACTGCTGTAGGGTCTTATAGTGAATAACGTATTTCTCCTTGTCACGGAGATCAGCAATTAACTTTTTAACTTTTAAAGTTTTGGAGGGGAGTTTGTTGGCTGGACAGAATGGGAGATCATTATGTAAATCGTGGAGTGAGTATGGATATTCCAAGTCAACCTCCAGAATATAACCAATCTCACTATCCTCAATAATGTCATCAATATTAAATGATTTCACCTCTTCTTCATTCATCCATTTAAACTTCCCATAGGGTAGGGATTCGGACATGGCCCAACCATACAGATTATTTGCATCGACATACATTAAGAACTCTGACTTCTTGTGCTTGTCAAAATTCTTAAGTATTTATGGTTTGCCTTGCTATACCTATGACTACATTGTACTAATCCCCCTCGAATTCCACACTGAATATGTCTAATCATGTTAATATCAGTGAGCAATTCGAGGGAAATTTTCGTAGTTTTAAGCATTGCATCCCAAGACAAACCTGAAATTGTGAAATAATGTGCAGGGTCGAGCTCATGGATTTGTAAACAAATTGCTCTAATGTTTTCAAAAATATCGGACAACAATAAAACATCAGGTTATAAATATAACTCTAGGAAGTCTTGAAGTGTTTCACACTTGAAATGGGCCCATAAGTTACATGCATGCGCGTAATCAGCCTCAGAACATTCTGTCTCATTTAAATTACTATAAAATTTTTCACGGGGTGGTAGAGAAATTTCTTCCAATCTTTTGTTTGAATCTAAATATTCATATGGAAAAACACCTTTTCGGCGAAGAAGGGAAAAATCTTCACTTTTTGGGTATTGAAATTTCAATACTTTTAAGTGCTCTAGACTAGAGGACATGAAACGATAAGAGTGTAAAAATCGAATTTCTAAGGTATTGTCTCCTACGGGTATATATTTTGAAATTGAAACATATAATTCCTTATTCAAATGAATAACCCGAATTTCACCTTCTGTTTCCCCTAGCTCTTTAACAAACAAATGAGCATCATATTTTGAAAAGTTGTGAAAAAGGACTGGGATGAAATTTCCTGTTCTGAATTTAATGTTACAGTCATTATGAGCTGCACCTCGAAATCTACCAGTAAAATGGATCTCTAACTCTATCATTTCCTAATTCACCCTTACAAATAAGACAATTAAGAGCCTCTTGGAAATTCAAATTATCCTGCTGACTCATATTTAATGGAATTATGTTAGTCATATGTTTTTCAAATAACTCGGACAAATCAGACGTTATGGAATCAATAAAAGTGCGACTTGCTTTATCACCTGTCTTTAAAACAAACTTATCTAAATTAGAGTTAAATGTACACTTAATGTAGTACGCAAATGCTACTGGTATATGCTTATTTATAATTTGTGATTTCTCACTTACTAATATACTTGTCGGCTCCAGTATACATTCAAAGTCGGCATAGACTATGAAGGGGACCTCCAGCTGGCGATGATAATTTTTGTAAAACAGCATTGGGATGTGGTGCTTCGGTCACCACTTTGCTGCATACTTCTTTATGCTTTTCAGCCCTTTCATCGCTAGTAGAATAGCATAAACATTTGTTGCAGAAGAAGCGCTTTATTCTCTGCTTTCCCATTTGAGCTGAGAGTAGTCTGTAAAAATAAATATTTTTATTAAATAGTTTTAATATTATATTCATGTATTTATTTATTATTATTTTTTTTTAATTTAATTTAATTTTATTTTTTTATTTTTTTTTTTTTTTTGTATATATTTTTTTTATTTTTGATTTATTTTTATTTAAATGTACATACCTTGACATGTGTGTCACGTAAACGAAATGTCCGGGAACATGGGCAGATGCTCCATCCACATATAATAAATTTATGTGGAATTCCCTCTCCACCGTATCGGCATAGTGAGGTCCCCTGACTGGATTGGATTGGATTCCTCATCAAAGGTGAACATATTTATACTGATGTGTGGATTTTGAAGAGAAAATTTTTTCACATCATCCACCTTCAGTGGAAAATCTAAACCAGTAAAATCCAGTTTAACGCTTCCTCCAACGTATATAACTGGTGATTCAATTTTCACCTGTAAAGCTTGATAATATTGCCCACTTAAAACAATATACATCATTGTTTTGAACATTTATCACTGCTTTTCTGTTAAACAGCTTTTCAGGGAGTTTAAAGTGAGCTGATCCTTTTAATGGATCACACTTAAACATATTTATTTCAACTCGGATGGTTCGAGTAAGGCTCCAACCTGAATCCCTTTCCTGGAATTCTGACATTTTTTCACATAACTCCTCCTTGTGAAAATTAAAATATGCATCAAAATTGGATGCTTTTGTTATAAACGTCATTTTGGTCTGAAATGACTTTATTTCCACACGAGTATCATGCTCCTTTACTAACATGAACTCTCCAAACAATTCGAAATTTATTTTGGATGAAGTGTGTAATGATAGGATTTGCTTCATATGAAGGATTAAAGCACTGCCGGCATCATTGAGGAATTCAGATGGATTTCTGATTCCCAACCCTTCATTAACAAACATATATTGAAGGATCCGTCCCTTAAATCCATTTATTAACTCCTTCACTCTTCCATACACAGGTCGGGTTTCAAGACTTTTATGTTATTCTGTCCGCTTATGGGTTCTCATTTCCACGACCAATGGTAGATCCTTTCCGCAGGTTTCGCAGTAATTTTTGTTGTTGGAGGTAATGGAGGGGGGGTTGTTGGCGTTTGAGGTATTCATGATGATGTTGTTGTTTTTATTGATAACAAAATTTTTGATTTTAAATGTTTTTCTTTTTATTTATGATTTTTTGTTTGTTTTTTTGTTTTTTTTATGATTTTGATTGTTTAAACAATTTTGTGTATACTTATAAACTTTTTCACAAAGTAAATTTTTAATTATTTTTGTGATTTAAATGTTTATATATACATTTATATTATTTTGTTTGTTTAAACAATTTTTTCATTTCACTTCTAAACTTTTTCACGAATTGTATTTAAGTGAAGACGAAGACCATCGTGTTTATTTCGTTTGGAGCACAAACTAAAAGTGAAACTCGAGGCTCTAGGACTCAGTGTTCAAGACCTGTAGACTCATTCACCTGAGTTAGCAATATTTTGACCTGGTTTTTGCTCTCAAGCTGACCGGATAGGGAATAGATCGTTTTATCTTGGGTGGTGCCTATTTTGGGTAATCCTTTTTTATTCATCCCTTATGTAAGAGTAGGGTCGAGTCGACAACAAAATTCTCCACATGAAGTCACTCATGTAGTCCCATACCAAAGCAGAGTTAAAAAAAATTGATGGTTTTTCCACACCACCCTCACCCCTTATGTGAAATTAATCTCTTCTAAGCTGAACACACGAGATTTCATTCATCTCGTTTGCAGGCTGTGGACGTTAAAGGAGAATGGAAGTGGAAAGACCACATGCTTTTTTTCCCATTCATCCCTCTTGAGTTTTGGTTGAAGGCTCACCCAAGCGACCCTTTTATATCACAGGTAAAAATCTCGGGTGACTACGACCTTTTCATCCCTCCCTCTTAAATGCATTGTGGGATTGCAGGTGTACACAGGATTGTTCGCTCGCGTGTCCGAATGCAGGTGTACACAGGCTTGATCGCTCACGTTTATCCTTTCCCTTTCTTCTTTAATGAACTCGCGTGCTCAGGTGCATTCTCCATCCCTCTTTGGTATGGTATGATCGCGTAGAGTTATCGCTCCATCGCATTCGCTCTCGTACCCGTATCGAGTGCGTCCTCCTTGCGGTAGCGCGTTCACACACGTTTCGCACGTGTCCTCACACCATTCAATCAATAACCCTAATTAATTTTTTTATCACCCAACCCTTTTAAGAGGGGTGACAGGGGATAGATATCCCTATTTTATGTAATTAATGACCCCCCATTAGCGGCATCATCAAAAACTGGCGCAGAAGTTAGGTATTCAATCTACTCACGGGTGCATGTGTGCGATAATTTCATTTCTGCCCAGCAAGAATATTTGGTCTTTTGCTACTTTTCATACTAGGTATCCTAACAATATGGGCATATTCATTATTGGGTTAATGATAAAAAAAGAATAAGAGCACACGAAGCCTCGGAGCCCGCCGCTAACAGCCCTGCGGCCTAACGCTAGAAATTTTTGTGTCCATTTTCGTTGTATGAAATGGGTAGTCTTTATCTTGTATGATTAGTGGTAAATGTAGTATCTTAGTAAAATAAAATTTTCCTGGTGGAAAAAATACATTTGACTTAACATGTAACAAATGTATAAAAATGTAAGACTATAGAAATAAAATTAATACGAAAGTAATTCATACTATATTATATTGGGATATATTATAATTGATACAATTGAAATCTTCAAGGGTATACCAACTTCGGCGTGCCGAAGTTAGCTTCCTTTTTTGTTTTAAATATTATTTTCTACTTTGAGATATAAGCATTTCATATTATTTTAGAATTTATTTTTTAGTTAAATAAAAATCGGACGACTAAATCATATAACTTTCATACAAACGATCGGTAAACGTGGAGAAAAATTACAATTTACTTTACATGTAAAAATGTAAAGAAAATGGTAAAACTGTAAATTTTCAATAAATATGAAAGTAATTCATTTTATATTAGATAGGGATAGATTATAATTAATACAATTGGAATCTGCAAACTTCGGCGTGCCGAAGTTATTCTCTGAACATTGATGCACTACGGTCAGTACACTCAAGTGGCCAATCGACACCAAGCACGTGCCTGTTTGGGTTAGATGTTAGTGGACCCGATGGAAAAAATAGAAAAGAATACGAGGAAAATAACTACTGGCGTGCCGCCTGGTTGTTTGTTTGCATACGTCCTAAGTGGGTTAGGATTAAGGTTTTTAGTCTAGGAATTCTATCTACGTTAGATGTTATTGTGTACAAATCGTTATAATTTTCACATGAGACTCTAAACGGTTCGTGCAATTCAAACGAAGTTCTACATTGACGCAAGACTAATGGCAATAAGGATCTAGTGTTTCTACTCGGAACATGATAACTTAGCTGACCTAACAAGTCAGCACTTTCTACGTCACCGCAAATAAGATTGAAAATAAAGGTAATGCCTAACATAGTTCTACGATTGGCTAAGGAAGGTATATGACGGTAATCTACGGTCTGCATCCCTGTTTAATCCCATCCCTGTTAAACCGCGTAGAGCGAAAAGTAAAAAATTCTTTTGAACAGATTTGATGCGATTACTGTGGACTCCATACTGAGGATTCCATACGCAAGATCCATGTTCTAAGATAGGACGAACTAACGAGGTATATAATGTTTTAGTAACGTAGGTCATTGAATTCTTTCGACCACCGTTTTATAAATGCAAGTACACCCCTGGCTTTATTCACCATGCACGAAATGTGTCCAATGAAGTCGGATTTGGGGTCCAGGCCAACGCCCAAATCATCAACTATATGAATTCTTTCAAGAGAGCAGCGTATAAGTCGCAAGCTTAGGAACGACACGAGAGAATGTCATTAGCTTGCATTTAGAGCCGTTTAAGTTTAATAAGTTTAGCCGGCACCATGTTTGAAAATTATCAAGATCAGTTTGTAAATCAGACTGGCAAGCAGCGTCTTTATATTGCACGCAAAGCCTACCATCGTCAGCGTGCATAAGTACTTTAGAGTTAATCAAGACTTTGGGCAGGTCGTTAATAAATAATGTAAACAATAGGGGATCCAAAAGACTCTCTTGCGGGATGCCAGATGTAGCCCAGAGAACATTAGACAAGCTGTTTTTAAAGAGGACCTTTTGCGTCCTGAAAATCAGATAACTTGAGATTCATCTAAGAAGATCATCCGGAAACCCCATTAAGTCGAGTTTCCTAACAAGAAGTGAATGGTTAACAGAGTCAAATGCTTTAATGAAATCAGTATAAATGACATCTGTCTGAAGATTATTATGGAAGCCCTTTATAATAAAAGTAGTGAGCTCCAGAAGGTTTGTTGTTGTTGATCTTCGCTTAATAAATCCATGTTGACTTGGAGAAATTACTGATCGACAAAGGTGCTGCAAATGTGGAGTAATGACATTTTCGAAAAGTTTTGAGATGGACGACAACATAGAGATTCCTCTGTAGTTATTGGCTCCCGATTTGCTACCTTTTTTGTGGAGAGGAATTGCAAATGATTCCTTTCAAATAAGGGGAAAGTGGGAAGTTTCTAAGGATAAGGTAAACAAAGGGGCTTGCACAGGACCTCGGCACAATACCTAAGCACACAACCAGGTATTCCGTCGGGGCCTGGCAAATAAACAGGCTTTACGCGATGAAAATCAATAAGAAGAGAGCTTTTGTTCAAACTAGGACTGAAAATAAGGTTCGACTTGGGCATGCTGTAAGAATATGTCTGATTTGAATCCGTTGAATTTGAATATGTAGTTTGAAAAAACTGCGCCACTAGATTGGCTATTGCCTCCACATTATTTGCGGTCGTATTTTCAAATGAAGGACAACAACAACAACAACAAAATTAGAAAATCGTTTAGGGTCCTGTTAGAACTGAGCCCTGCAGCGAGTCAAATTGTTATTATAACACTGCGCGTTCAGAACGGTGAAGTCTGTCCGAGAGCATGTGCGTCTAAATTTAGCATACAGCCTAGATTTTATATTCTTAAGGCGACTCAACTCTTTAGTAAACCAAGGAGGCTTATTCGAGATTGATGGATAGTGTAACGGAACACATGTAGTAAAAAATGAATTCATGGCATTGTAAAAAATGTCCATGGCATCCGCCATGTCAGTGCACATGTATAGATCGGACCAATTAAATTCAGAAATTAAATTATTCAGCCTTTCAAAGTCCGCCTTGCGAAAGGAGAAAACTTTTGTGACTGGTCGGTCAGAAATACTATGTACATCAGTCCCAATATCGAGAGTCACATCGAAAGTAGGATGATAAGGATCTTCGGGTTGCGTGAGGGGTGCCATCCTAGCCAAACTAACTCTCGCCGGATCAGAGACAAAACTAAGATCAAGCAAGCGCTCTAAAGAATTTTGAACATGGTTGACTTGGGACAGCGAAATGTCAAAAAAGCCAGCAATAAAGTCATGTTGCGTTGATGTTAAGAGTGTATTTGTGGAATTATTTGAGGACCAAATAGCCCCAGGGATATTAAAATCACCTAGCACTACTAAATGGTCCCTATCGGAAGGTTTATTGGAAACCAACTGGATAGCGGAAAGATGGTTCCAATATATAGGAAGTTCCGACAAGTGAGAAATGTGAGAACAATTAATATAAATAAAACTACCGTTAATTGATAGGTTTACACAGAGGAATTCAATATCGTTGCATTCCTCAAAAGTTATTAATTCTGACGTTAGAGTGGAGTCAACCGCTATAAGGACACCACCACCACGTCTGACAGGCCGATCTAGCCGATAAACCGTAACACAGCTGGAAAAACTTCGGAGCTAAGTATCTCCGGCTTTAACCAGGTTTCTGTGAACACGATAACCTGGGATACAAACGAAAAACTATCAGAATACAAGTTTGGAAGCTTACTGCGTAGGCCACTTGCATTATGATAGGAAATAGTAAGAGAAAGATATAGTTTTTTGGGACGGAAGTGGGGTAGAGGGCGCAGTGGTCTGATCGGACCTGGGAAGAGTTATTCCCACAAGCCGACGTATCTTTTTCTTAGCTTCGTACTCTTTGACAACAACATACTCTGGCCAAAAACTGGTAGAGCATATTGTTTCTAAAAGTTCGTTAGGGACATTTATTTTAAAAGATGAAATGTCCCTAGCATAAGAAAATTTTAATTTTTCCACCTTAATCTTTATTTTTTCGCCTCCGGTTTTGCCTTGAATAAAGGCAATTACATCATCCGATGTCTCATTCGTGGGTGCAGTTGCAATGCAGTTGCATTGCCGGCATCGGCCGGTAGTCCAGGCCTGATACCCTGGGGGGATATATTAACGGGGATCTGAGGAGTCGCTATTTCAGAACCCACAGAGGACAAATCAGATAAAGGCGGAGGAATGGTCACTCCTGCGGCACATTCGGATACCGAATCTTTTCTTTTTTTGTACTCGATCTCAGGGTTCGTGAAGATGATCCTGAGGTCGAGGGCAGTGCCGGGGAAGGCTGCTTTTGAGGCACCGCGCCGGGTTGCTTGAAACCGTCCGCATGCGGCAGCCCAGTTGCAGTTTTTTTGCGCTTCGGAGATTCATTTAATAGCTTAGGGCTATTATATTGACTATCCAGCGCTAAGAGCATATCATGAGTTTTACGAAAACTCGATAATAACTCTTTAAAACTGCCCCTGGTTTGCCGCATAAAGGACTTAATTTCCTTTTCACCTTCGCGGCAGGCCACACAGCAGTAGCGGAAGCCTTTATCAGCTTTAACATCATCTAGTGTCCGAGCACTAGCCTCAATGCACTTGGCGTGCACTCTATTTTCGGACAACCAGTAGCCGATGGAGACATCAACTTAAGAAATTACTTTATTGCAGGCTTTAACAAATCAGACAGTTCCAGAAGTCATTTTAGGGACTTTTACGTAAAGAGAGTAAGGGCGAGAAATAAGATAAGAACTGCAACTGCACAGAGAGAGCGGGAGAGCAAGAGAAAGGGAGAGCAAGAGAGCGGGAGAGCAAGAGAGCGGGAGAGCAAAAGAGAGTAGGAGTAAGCAAGCTTAAAATCGTTTAGCTGTCGCGACGGCGCAAACAACGACTGAACGAAGAAGGCACAAAAGGAAATGCATAAAAAATGCAAAAACAAACACCAGCAGCACAAACTAAATTGTGGAATTAATAATATATTAATAAACAAAACAGAAAAGCTACATGCACACACGAAGTGAACGGGAACTTTATTAGGCACAAGATAGACAATTTAAATAAAACCCCGATGGTTTTTATCACAGATTTATCACAAAACAAGAGCGCAAGAAAAAAACACGACCGTTCACTTTGAACGGTTTGTTATATTTTATTTTATTTTATTATTTTTTGTGTTTATAATTTCTTCTTCTGCTCTCGTTATAAATGCGTTTAAATACAATACACAAACTGATGTTATTTTAACAGCAAAGCCTGTAAATCACCTGTTACTGTAAAAAAAACGTACACTTTTGAGCTTTCCTGTTTTGCTGATTAATTGGCTACTTATTTATCAAACCGAACTCAAAAAGTTGCTTTAGAGGGTTCATTTTAAAATCGTGTACATATAACTTCGGGTGTCCGGCAAGGGTGTCGCCTCGGCATTTCTGTTTGACATTTTTATTAACGACTTGCCTGTTGTGGTTCTTTGTTCCCATGTGATGATTTATGCTTATGACGTACAACTATTTTTCCCACTTACGAATTCAGACTCTCATACGCTTTTGCTTTTCCTCAACAAGTGTTAATGTAAATTTATGTCTTTTTTTCGAAAAAATTGTTTCCTTGCAAATTATTCCATTGGGACAATTGGTCTTGAATGAATCTATTCAGTTGCTCCCCTTGGAGTTCTGTTTAAGCATAACTAAAGCTTCGCCGATCATATGGGCATAAGTGTTGAAAAGCCAAAGGGGGTTTGCCTTCGTTAAGCGCTGGTCGAAGGAGTTTGATGATTCCTACACCACTAAACCCCTTTATGTCTCTC